>PUHP01000203.1:1087-40640 GCA_006783085.1 Colletotrichum shisoi
CCTAAATACTATACCTACCCTTAACCTTACCCTTACCTTAGAGGTCTACAGCATAGTTATAGGCATAGATATAGCCTACGTAATTAGTATAACGCTTTATAAGATTACTAATTATCTTAACCTTCCTCTAATCCCTACTATTATCTATACTAATTTATACTTATTATATAAGTACCTTATAAAGCTTAGTACTACTAAGGAGAAGAGGCTTATAATTAATATTATAGCCCTTAGGTAGTTATATAAAAGACGTAAGCTCTACGAAGTGTAACAGATTAATAGAGCTAACAACCTAGCTAACGCTTTTATAAAGGTATTACTAAACATAGCTCTTAAAGGCCTTATTAGTAACAATAAGATTATAGTATAGATAGAGGGATAGGTTACCTAGAAGTAATATAAGCGTAAGGTATATAGGATAAAGGATTATATAGGTATATATATAAGAAAGGATTTTAATAAAAGATTTATTAAGCTAGATCTAGATTAATTAGCCGCCCTATAAAATATCTAATTACTTTTACTTTTATTACATTTTTTACTATATTATAGTAAATTAGGTTATTTTATCTTTTAGGCCTAATTGCATTAGTAGTAATAAATAAAAGACTACTAGTGTTAGAATATTAATTAGGCTACGCGGAGGGTAGTAGGGCATTTTGGATGTTTGGATTATTATAGAGCTAGCTGGATTATGGATTCTCTGATTAGATCTACCAACCGCCGGACGGCCGTCGCGTTGGAAGGTAGGCCCTGGTCAAAGGGATAGATCTAACCAATCAGAGCGTTAGGATTCATCCCTTGCCTCCTCCCTTCCTCACAATATAATCGGCCGCCGCAGCCCATACCTTCAGATAGATCCTTCCTTCGTTAAGCCACCAGAATACACAAATATACCCTTACGATAGGTCCGTTCGTTATGACTTCACATAACCTATGAATCCAACAGTTACCCTCTGCTGTCTACTTGGTATAGTGAGTAGTTATAGGTTTGAAGCTGTGAAATTTCAACGGAGAAAAAAAAAACCCCCCGAATTTATTTTCTCGGGGGACTGTTTGGAATTTCGCCTCTAAACACCCATCCATCTTTGTGGTTTGGAATATCGGGAGACGGATGATACCTGTCTGACTGACATGATAATTTTCACCATCTAAGCGTAATACGAATGACGAGAAACACTTGACGTTTCTTTCCGTCATTGGTCTTTGAAGGTTCTGTTCAATCTGATTCGGCCATCTGTCACATTGGCGCCGCTGATAAAAAACTGTTTGAAACCGATCGATTAACCACACACTAGGTACCTAAGCATAACCTTCACTCAACCATCTTACACGCACAACATGAATTTGCAGAAACATCGACGTTCATCAGCACCATCCCATCCCCCTCGATAGTCAGCCGCGGCACTGCTAGTCTCTCTTGTTCTCCTGAAGGCTGCCATTGCCGTTGGTGCTGCTGGTTCCAGCAAACTGCTGATATAGGAGGGTGAGAGGATACCCGAAGAAAGCGCCAACCACGCACAGAACCGTCGCGAAAAGGGTCAACACGTGCCAGGCCCAGTAACCGAAGAAGGGGACGAGAAACTTGAGCCACTCGCCAATCTGATAGTGGTCCTCCTGACTGACAATGAACTGGCGCTGGCGGCTGCCGACCGTGTTGGAGTCGCCGTAGCCGCGGGGCATCGGGTTACCGTTGGCGTCGACGGTGCGGGTCTCGAGACGGAGGACGACGACGAAGTCAACGGGCGCGTTGTAGAAGGGCACGAACCAGAGGCGGAAGTCCTGGCGCATCTTGACGTAGAGTAGGTTGGTCTTTTGGTCTTGGACTGTGTGATGATTAGTTTTTGAAGTTCAGCGAGGTGGGTGTGTCGCAATTGTCAGTACCACAAGACTCGATTTCCATCTCAATGTTGGGACTGAGAATGCGGTACCAGCGGTAGATCATGAGGATCAGCCAGCGCGAATTGATGGGGAAGAGGAAGGGGATCTGAACGTTGCCGAAAGAAGGGACGTGGCAGAAGGGGTGGGTGAAGGCTGCGTCCTCGGCAAAGTTGGAATAGAGGGCATTTTGTTGCTTCTCCGGGGAGCCCTGAACCAGGTCCCGGATGACAGTCCTGATTTCCTTTACTACAAGAGGCCGTGTCAGCGATTTTCTCGGAAATGCAGAGAGAATGGTTAAGGTTGTTCAGTAGACGGTGTTTATGCCAAGTTTAGTGCGTCCTGACCTGACCTCTTGGCCGAAGGGATGCGGAGCCGGGGTTCGCGCAGGTGGTGCATGGGGTTCTCCTGATCAGGGTGCAGACAGCATGCGTACCTGGATGATCCATATTTGCGTCGTGTCCGCTACGAGTACGATGTATCGTTCAGAAGAGGAGTTGTAGTTGATAATGTCGAGCTGTCGACAAGCTGGTATATTGATATCAATAGGGCTAAGGAGATACCTGAGTGGTATCATCGGCAGCGGTATATCTCTCTCTCTCTCTCTCTTTCTCTTTGACGTACGGATGATAGCACACAGAAAGAGACGGCCAGTGGTTGCAAAAAGAATCGGCGGCGGGAAGGAGGGAGGGAAAACAAACGTTAAAAAGGAGGACCCGGTTCAGCTGACAGCTTGACGAAAATCGCGGGGTGATGAGCTATGATGTCCCTCTCTCGTCGCAAAAGCGATAGCTTCCGGGACCGGTGCCACCACTTGCCACTCTAGCGTCGAAAATTAGGGACGGAAAGGTGCTGGCTGGTATGCAAGAGCGCCTCGTAGCATTGCTGATCCACGGGGTCCTTGCCCGATTCCCTCGCGGAAAGCTGCGTAGTGTGCTCTTCGAGCGTGCTTCCCCTGGCCCTGGGAAGCCGAAGCTCGCAGGTGATGTCATTCTGAAACTATTTGGAGCATGGCGTGCAGCTGTCCGGGGAAAGCATGTGAAATGCGGCGCGTGTTCTGTCATTGGTCAATCCACTTGGGCGGCACCTGCCTACCTACCACCTCTGGGTTTGCCTAGGTAGCCTACGACTGACGGGGAAAAGCCTCTTTCGTCGACCAGATCAGGTACGCTCGCCGCATCACCGATTCACTGCATTCCACACACCGAGACATACTTTTCATGCATGACTTTGAGGAGTCGGCTGATGACAGCCGCGCCGAGCTTGGGCCTGGATGGGCGCAGACTGTTTTCCTCCTTCACAGAACGGGACCGAAAATCGAAACAAGTAATCGGGCGAGGGTGAGAAGAAGAGTCCAGGGTAAAGTAGCAAGCATGTATTCATCTTCGCCCATCAGACGCAAAATTACATTATCTGCTTCATCGATGCCCATCTGTCGGTGTCATCAAAGGCCGAGCAAACGTCAACCTCTTCACGAGCACGGCACCAGCTACCGAGGCTGCGCGGAGGCGTCGTCGTCGCCCCAGCGAGCCAAAGCAACCATCACGGGATCTCTGGATCGGCCGTATTCGGGAAATGCCCAAGATCAGCATTCCGGGGTAGTGGAATGCAGGCCATTCGTATTGAAACCGAACACGTCCTCCGCCATCCCTCCTGTCAATCGCATCCGGAACGACCCCACCCTCCATCTCTCCATCTGATGTCCGTGTTCTTCCCGGTCTGGATCGGTGCTCCAACCCCGTCCCGTTTGACCTACGATCAATCACCCAAGCCCTCATTAGGTCCAGCGTTCATACGGCACGTTCTCCCATCGTGTTCAGGAGATGCCGTACTTGCAACCCTTGGCTGGTGCATTAAAAACGTGCGTCATCCAAGACAATAACCAGTCGCTATAAATTAGGTAAGAAAATTTTCGATCCCCGTTTAATAGATCCGCGTCACAGTTCAGTAGTCCCGGCTCCGGCGCCGGCTCTCGCCTCGGTGGCTGTGCCTCCGTGAGCTGCTGTGCCGCCGGCGCCTCCTCTCGGGCGTATGTTCTTCAATCACAACCACCTCGTCGTCCTCGTCGTCCGTCACGACCCTCGGCGGCGGCGGCCGGCTCGCTCTGCGCTCCTGCATCATCGGCGGCTCGGCTTCAACGATGACCGGACCCGGCGGCCTGCTGAGACTTCCTCTCTCCCTGACCCGCACCTCCTCCGTCGCAATCACTCTCGCTCGAGGGCTGCGGTGTTTATGGTGCCGGTGCCGGTTCTTGGGGGGGCGCGCGGAGATGGCGGAGGCCGTGCTGGTGTACACCGAGGACGACGAGGTGTCAACCGGTCGGCCGAAGTTGAGGCAAGTGTACACCATCCAGAGGATGAGCAGGAAGCCGGCGACGGCGCCAAGAGTGATGCCGGCTATGGCACCGGGGCTGAGGTTAGAGTAGCCGCCGTAGGTAGCAGGAACCACAACTACGCCGCCGGCGGTGGTTTGGCGGTGGATGAGAGGCATTCCGCGCCCTATCACCCTGCTGCGTCGGGATGACGCAAGAAAGCTGGACGCAAAAGTGCACGGGTGCGTGTTGCGAAGCAAATGCTTGCAGGGGCGCAACGGACGCCGGCTTTGGTGGTTGACGACAAGGCTGTGTACGTCGCACTGATCAATTAATCGCAACGGGTCATGGGACGGCGGTGCAGTCAAGCAGTTGTAGGTCGCGATGCACGCAATGACGTCGAGAGATAGACTCGATGTGGCGGACGGGCGAGTTCGCGCTATTCTCGTCAACCCGTCGCCAGCGACGTTGCAGTGTCGCAGGACACAGACAGACACTGGGCGCTTGGCGGTATTGACGACAGCGAGGTCAATCAATACCGTTGAAAGAGGCGCAAGTGGTCGGACCGGAAGTGGCACGCGCGCTGGTAGGGCTAACGAGCGATGCGTTGCGATGTGATGCGACGCGATGCTATGGCCGAACCCAATATGGGATGAAAGCGGGAGGGAACACGGCCTGCGCTAGAGACGGGAGCCAAGAGGGATGGAGGGAAATGGATGGACGGTCGACACTGAGAGCCGAGTCTGACTGGGAACGAGTGGGAGCGATTTCTGATTGGAGCACTGTACTGCGCTATTGGTTGCATCTGCACAACACCCGCGAATCTCATGCCCGCGCCAAAATTTCCACTCGCATCTGTACTCGAAGTGAGTGTGCCTGTCTGTTGAACGGTCCTGTCGCTAGCCTGGTGGCCCATCATCGCGGGACTAGAACGTCACAGAAGACGACGCCCGCCCTGATCCACAGCAACTGGTGCCGATGCCAGGTTCGAAGGCCGAAAATGTATCGTCTGTTTGTTTTAACAACCGTCCTCTCGTCGCTCGCCAACCGCGGGCACACAACGTCTGTCTTGCATCAGCCGCAGCAGGAAGACGGATGAATCATGATGCTTCAATTCAACTACCTCAACGTTTGTTATTGGTTCTCGATATCGTGGATATCTGTGGAATCCCATAGACGAGCCTTCGACTACGTGCAGGAATTATAACCGCCCCGCAAAAATGAAACATCCACCAGCAAATCTATTGTCCTTGCAACTTAATACCATGATGAGGACAGTACAGCTCACCGAACTCCTAAGATGGCACAGTGAGCACGAAGAGCTCGCCAGTAGAGTCGCTAACCATGAACAACCTGCCCTTCTTGTCCCAGGCAAGCCCAACGGGCCTGAAGCAGCTTCCAGGGCAAACAGCATTATCGCTGTTCCAGGCGACCTTGATTTCGGCAGACTTGCTGGTTGAAGCGGCAACCGGCTGTCCGTTGGCACCAAACTCGACCTTGCTCAGACGATAGCCATCAGGGGGCTGTCGGTTCCTTCAAACAGTGTCAGCATTCATCCATCGCTTTCTAATCACGGATCCCTCTCTCGAAACTCACCAGCTGCCGTGGAAGGAAATGTAGGCAGATCTTCCGTTGGGGTGGAATTTGATGTCCAGGGGCGCCGTGTGGGCAGTGAAGGTGAGGCGCGGCGCCACAGGCACCGTCTGGCAGTACTCGTCCGTGACGTTGCCTGACGGGCTCCCCTGGATCACTTGGCTTCCTACCTGGACGTTAGGCACGCCGGCAATGGTGCTTGTCTCCCAGACGGCAAAACAGTGAGGGTAGCCATAATTGGCCCCCTTTAAAGGGTTGCGCGCTGCCTTGTAGCTGCCGTGGTAGTTGAGTTCCTCGCCGGGGTTGTTGTTATGGACATCCACGCCGCTGCGCTCCATGTCGTCTAGTGAGTTTTCCACAGACCACTACGAGAACGTCAGCTGGCAGATCAACCACCCTTGCCCTTTCATGTACTTACAATGCCACCGTCCTTGGGATTCTCTCCAACGCCGACACTGTTGCGCAGTCCCCACCCAAAGACTTCACCCGAGGTATAGGGCACGGGGCCGTATGCGAGCTTGTTCAGGTCGAAAGCACGAATTTGGCTACGGCCAGACGAGGCCTCAGCCGTCGGAAGGTCGAGATTCGGGGCAGAGCCGCGCGAAACGAGCAACACGTTCGGCCTATCTTTGGGAATCAACAGAGTGCGGGTCTGGTGGTACCCGCTCTGTGCCATGCCGTTGATGATGGACCGGGCCTGTCCGACGGTGCCAGCAGCGGCGTTATAGGGATAGGCGAGCACGTCCGTAGCCGTCGACGCGTAGAGGGTTTTCCCATTGGCCGAGAGAGCAATTCCATGAGTGAGCTGGGCGAGGATCAGTAAACCGTCAAAGTGTCAAGATCCCATGCCAGATGTGTTGGCGATGACCTACGTTTCCGTTGGGAATGAGCTGCTTCTGAGAAGCTACGCAAACATTCACTCCGCCTTTGTCCGTCAGCTTTACATATCGAACGCCAGTGCCGCCTTGTTCAACGATGAGTAGGTTGCCCAGGCTGTCAAACTGAAGGCTGCGAGGGTAGCTCAGCTGGTTCAATACGAGTTTCGCCGAGTAGCCCGGAGCGAGTTGGGGCTGTGAGACGGGCGTCAGGTTGGCACATTGAGCCGCAACTGCTGGAAGCAGGGACGCTCCCAGTGCCGTAACTACTGCGACGAGGGACTTGACGGATGCCATCTTTTGGGAAGCTGTGCCGGGACAGTGGAGATGCTGCCCTACGTGATGCCAAGCCAAACTGTCTTGCTCGTATAATGGTTTCCGGGGCCAATCTTGTGAGAAGCTGAGAAGGGTAGGAGGATAACCTGATGTCCGACCGACAACGCTAGAGGCAGGTTATATAGGGCACTGGACTGGCAGCCAAGTGTTTGCGCAAGCACGGTCTAGTGTGTTGGAAACGAAACAGGGAAGGAGATGCAGCCATCTTCCTGCTGTTTGCCTCGTCATCAGAAGGTCAAATGGAGCGGCGGGTCTATCATCTTCATCCACCCCTACCCGACGCACCAGATACTAGCTGCCGACAACTGCAAGCTTCCTAACATTACTTACCCCCGCCGGACCGGAAGCGGGGAGGGTGGTTTGTAGATCTTGACCATCGTTTCTTCCCCTCCCATCACCATTATCATCCCTGCTTCCTGTGTCTCGCGGCCAGAGACATCGCCATAAGGACCGTTGAGCAAAGTGCTCCCAGACAGAACGGTAAACAAAGGGCACTTTTTTCAAGTCAGGCTATTCATATACCTCGCATTCAATGCAGTCAACCGAAAACCGAGCAGGCCCTTAGCAAGCTAGCAAACACGCAAATTAGAGGGAAACTGCTTCGTCATTGGTGTCGTATCTTCTGCTGCTAGGCTGCTTCTGCGTCGCCAAGCCCATCACGCCGTATGCAATGCAACAAACTGCCGGCGGACGACTTCCCATCACAGCAGCTCCCAAGACGGAACGGAGCAAGGGTACATAAAGGAAGGTACGTCAACCCCAGCCTCCCCCGACCCGTACGACTACCCAACCGGCCACGGTCGAGGACAACAGGGGTGCCGGAGTGCAAGTAATCGTTTCATACAGGTTGTTGAATGTGACAGAGAAAGAACAAGGTCACAGAATATCCATTCACTGAATTGTCGGTGGCGGCGATTTCATTTCAGCTGTCCAACGTTGGTCACCCTGGGAAGAGGCCTGCGGGCTTCGGGGGAGGGTTGACTTGACTCGCCGCAGCGTGACTGTATGCTCCTTTCCCCCCTGGATCCTGAGTTGGGTTCTTCCTAGAATGATTAATAGCCTTCATAATAAGGTTGTCCCCCCTTCCCCCTGCGATGGGTGCGGAGAGGACGGGATCGGTACGGGACCGCTTTGTAATCGGGAAGACAACCGAGGGTGATGTGTGGGGGAGTCTCCTCAATTTGCCAATTTCTCTACCCGTATTCCACCAATTGGATGGAGATACTATTGCGTAACTGATCAAGCGATTATAAACCAGTCTACCACGCGGGGGAGAGCGAGAGGACAGGAGCCTGGAAGCATTCGGGGCGTACGCGGGTTCCAAATTTCTTCGCTACGGCGGTGCTTGCCAGCGTAGGTACGAAGGAGCGGGAAGCCAACCCCGCGCTACCAACTTTCGGATCCAATTTGCAGCCGACTTTCACATACGTCCTCCCAAAGAAACGCAATAAATGCGGTGGAATCCTAATGCAATGCAGAAACAAGCCCTACGCTCTGCGCTGCACCGGTCACCGGATCATCCCCGTCTTCTTACATGTCGAATGAATATTCCGTGTTTACCTGGTTGTAGTACATGGCTGGTCCTCGGGAGCCGAGACCCGGACCTCGGCGCTGGACGGTCAACTCCACCCGGGGCCCTCTCCGTGTCGGCGGCGCGGCGGCGCGGCGTGCCCGGTGGGGATCCACGCTCAAACGGCGGGGGTTAAGTGTGGGTGTTCATCTCAACAGTGTCCCAAGTTCCCAGCATGCCAGATCTGCTCTCCGGTAAGGACTCGCTTATCCAAAATGGGGATTTCCAACAACTCAACAAGCACCGCCCGCTTAGCCCGTTGCCAGTGAAGCATCCTTTGGCTGCGGTGCTCGCGTGCAGCAGCATCTAACCCAAGCCCGACGCCTCGCTCTCGGCTGAGCCGACGGCTGCACTCTGTTCACAAAAGTACAAGGTCATTTCCTACAGCCAGAACTGACGAATGGCCACCATCCACCAAGTTTAAGAAATCCTTCCCACAATGACTGACACGAGAGCGCCCGTCAGCGTGGGGTCAAGTTCGTCCCGAATGCAGAGCTAGCCCAACTCAGATCTAAGAACCTAGCGCCCGTCACTAGCTGGCCGACTTGAGACAATACACAAGGAAAAAAGGGGGAAAAGTCACCTGACGACGTGGAAACCTTGCGTTGATTGAGATTCGCTGCGGTCCTGTGGCATGCCCTAGGCCCAATCGTGCCGTCTTCCATGCCCCCGTGAGTTGCGGCCTGGCATTCACAGATAATACTTGCAGACGCGCGACGCGTAGCACCATTCCAATGCAGTCAGCAATTTAAAAGGCCTGTCAGTGACTCAAAACAAAGGAGCTGTGGCGTCCACAAGGCGATTTTCGCGAGCCAATCCCGGCTTTCTGTCCACACTTCGCATCGAACAGCCCACGCCCCCCATACGTTTTACAAACTCTTGTGAAGCCCGCCCATCCTCAACAAAACATCGTGTTCAATCCATCAGCCTCAAAGGCCGATTTCTTCAGCTCTCCGGCCCGTGCCTATAAAGAAGGGGTGCAAGAGCCCTGTCCTTAGTGTTCATATGTCCTCAGCTTCTCAGCTTCTCAATACCCACAGCTAACTGCCTCTACAAACACAACATCGCCATGTCCGCCTCCAACGGACAAGACCTCAAGCGGACCTACCGCGGCAACTGCCACTGCGCCGCCTTCGTCTATGAGGTCGAACTGCCCGAGATCAAGAGAGCGGGCGAGTGCAACTGCAGCGTCTGCGCCAAGAAAGCAGCGCTCTGGGCCTCGTCTGCTCGCGAGGACTTCCGCGTCGTCAAGGGCGCCGAGAGCGGGCTATCCAACTACAACTTTGGATCGGGGCAGCTGACCCATAAGGTGAGATTACGGACAAAAGCCCCTGTGTTGAGGCGAGAAGCTCAATAGCATGCTGCCCCCAGTTCTGTGGAAACTGTGGTACCGCCATCATGGTGGACTTCCCCAACGGGCCGCCAGGTATGAAGATGGCGTTGAATGTAAGACGACTGACCGAATCCTTCGTCCCACGATGAACCTCGGAATCAGAGCTGACCTGAGGGCAGGTGCGCTCAATTCAGGACCTCGACATCGCCGGGCTGGAGAGAAAACCGTAGGAACCGTTTCAATAGCCGGTCCCCAACCAGTTTGCTGACGTCTTGGCAGTTTCGACGGTGCAAGTCTTGGGCCCAAGTATGAACCTCCGGTTCATCAGGGCCCGAACCCGACAGCCGAGGTCGAGGGGGGCAAGCTCCAAACAGGGAGTTGCCACTGCGGCGCCGTCACGGTGGCGGTCGTTAGTAAGCCCATCAACGAGACATATGAGGGCCAAGTCATCGAGTGTGATTGCAGAATCTGTGAGAGAGTAAGCCACCGATCCGATCGTGCTCATGCCCGCGCGAGTTCGAGCTAACATCGATTGCAGAACGGTTACATCTGGCTGTACCTCGATATCGACCAGGTCGTGCTGTCGGGAGACGACGACAGCATTGGGCGCTATGCCTTCTCCCACCGAATCCTCTCAAAGACCTTCTGCAAGATCTGCGGCGTCCCCTTGACCAACCAGTACAACCCGCTGACGGAGGAAGAACGCAGCATGTTAACGGAGGACGCCCGGCATTGGCACAACGTGTTCAGAGAGAAACACCCTGTCAATGCGCGGGTGTTGAACGGTGTGGATTGGAGGGCTCTGAAGACGCAGCATTCGGATGGCAAGACGCAATTTCAGCCAGGGTATGTGAACCCCTGAACGGCCCAAGCGGTCTTCACGGTTAGTTGAGGCGTGATGACGAGCGCACGTCTCGATTTGTCGTTCCCTTGGGTGGGCATAGCCCCGGCGTGATAGAAACTAAGCCTTGGGTTTACGGCTCGTATGAGTCCAAATAGGATTGCCATCGTCGTCGAAGTGCGCCCACTGGAAGAAGGAACAGCTGTCCTTGCCGGGCACGTTGCCGCCGTGGCACATCCAAAAATATTTCCCGTGGTTCTCCCTCTTCTTTTGCACAACCCTCAACACGCAGGGGACCTCGCAGTCGCACTTTGGCGTGTAGCGTGGGTGCATCTCGGCCCTGTAGTCACGGTAGGTGATGTTGATGCGCTTATTCCCAGCCACGGGGTGCGGGTCGATCGACTGCGCCGGCGCGATGCTGTGCTTCCACTCCTCCTGCATCTCGGCGTGCATCACTAGCAGCGAGTTGTGCGGCAGGTGGATCGAGATCTGGCCCTCGGCGTCGGCGTCCTCGGCCGTGTTGTTGCCGCCCCCATCCTTGGGAACAATACGTCGCACACGAAACTCCCGCGCGACGCCCAACGAAATCGACCCGATGACGGCGCGGGGGCCGAGGTACGTTAGTTGGTCGCTGTGCCACCCGACGTTCTCCTGAGGTCCGTCGTAGCAGTTGACAAACGCCGAGTTGGGAGTCCAGGGTTTCGGGGACTGGAACGGCAGCTTCTCCCCCCCTGGATAACGGGTCCTGATCCTCGTCTGGATCTCCTCATTCACAACCTTGGCGACGCGAGGCTTGACCTTGATGAGTTGGGGTGTGATGCGGCGGACATCGCTGAGCTTGGCGCCGTTGTAAAGATAGTCTGTCTTCTGCGCCTGGATCTCGTCGTAGCTCTCAACGTAGAAGCTCGACGTGTGCGGGCTGGCCACGACGTTGTCAAAGAGCTTGAACGTTACGTTTCTGTCAAAAGACTTGGCCTCCGTCATGAGTTCTCGCAAGAGGTCGCTCGCATCCTCCGGCGGGAGGAAATTGTGGATGACGGTACAGGGCGTATGTTCGGCGATGTCTGCAGGGTCGTACAGGTGAAGCGTGGCCCCTTTCTTGGACATGAGCTTCTTCTTGGCTGGCAAGCCGGAACCTCCGTCGTTGTCTTCCAGCTTCATGGCGAATCGCCGAAGCGAGCTCTGGGTGCCCGTAATACCACTCGATTTCTTAGCGGGGATTGGTGCCTGCAGAGCTTTGAGTGATTCTGCTACAGAACCATTGTGCGCCAGAAGGACGTCCAACAGTACCTCTTGATCAAAGCCTAGGTGAAGAGATGAGAGCATCGCCAATTTTACCTCTGTCGGTTCGTCTTCGCTGCCATCGTCCTGCTTTTTCGGGGCTGAAACCGACTTGCGCTTCTTCCTGATGAGAAACGAATCCATGGTATCGTTGAGGACCGCATGGAGAAGAGGTTGAAGGCTACGCAGACCATCCAAGGAAAATACCAAAAAAGGGCTGTATCAAGGGTCGTTCAGTTATGCGGCGAAGACTTTACTCTCGGCGGTGGGACCACCACTCGACGTTCAAATGTCATCTTCTCCGACTGTTTTCCAAAAAGGGACGTCGCCGTCGCAAGGAGGCGCGTGTGTAGCGCCCGTTCACGTGCTTCGTCCAGGATTGTCCCTCGACCAAAGGCCTCCGATAAGCACATATCCGAGTGATGCATTGCCCCACCGTCCAATCCCCCCCCAGCACTCTGAACCCCTCCTCGTCCCGGCCGCGGGTCTGCCGAGGTACCCCGGATCGGGGTTACATCACCGCCTCCCGGGCAGAGCTATCCCGCCCGCATTCATATGCTCTTCTGCGTGTATCTGTGTGTCCGGTCAATACGCCGCACAGCATCGTCCCGCGCTCCTCCCCACCCTTCGAACAAACAGAGCATCACACGGGTCGCAAATTCCCATCAGGTGGCCGTCAGACCCTCCCGCAATGGCCCCGATGCTCGAGTTCCGCACGCAGGGCTACAACCCGTACGCCGTGAAGTACTCGCCCTACTATGATTCACGCATCGCCGTCGCATCTTCGGCCAACTTTGGCATCGTTGGCAATGGCCGCGTCTTCTGCCTCGCCTTGACGGCGCGGGGCGTCGAGGTCGAGACGACGTGAGTTTGTCCTCCTCCCCCCCCTCCCCCCTCCCCCCTCTCTCTGCTTCTATTCTGGGTACGGGCAAGATGCTGAACGCCGCCCGCCCGGCCAACAGATTCGACACGAACGACTCGCAATACGACCTGGCCTGGTCCGAGATCAACGAGAACCAGCTTGTCGTCGCGTGCGGCGACGGCTCCATCAAGCTCTTCGACCTGGGTGTCAAAGACTTCCCCGTCATGAACTTCCACGAGCACAAGCGCGAGACCTTTTCAGTCAACTGGAGCCCCATAACAAAGGATACCTTCGTCTCAAGCTCGTGGGACGGCACGATCAAAGTGGTAACGCCCACCCACACACCGCACCACCCTCGCAAAATGACATGCTAACCCTTCGTCGTAGTGGTCCCCGACCCGCGAACACTCCCTCCGCACTCTCCCCGTCGGGAACTGCACCTACTCGGCCTCCTATCAGCCCTCGAACCCGCACGTCATCTCGGCCGTCTCGTCCGATTCCCAGATCCGCATCTTCGACCTTCGCACGCCCGTCTCCTCGCGCTATCACCTGACGTCCATGATCCCCGTCCACGCCGCCGGCCCGTCCTTCCCCTCCGCAGCGCCCGCCGAGGTTCTCACCCACGACTGGAACAAGTACCGCGACACCGTAATCGCGACGGGCGGGGTTGACCGTGCTGTGCGCACCTTTGACATACGGAACCCGACGGCCGGGCCCCTGGCCGTTATGCAGGGGCACGAGTACGCTGTGCGCAGGCTGGCATGGAGCCCGCACGCGAGCGACCTGCTGCTGACGGCGAGCTATGATATGACGGTCAGGTTGTGGGACGACCGGTCGAACGCGCCGCCCACGGGACCGCCGGGTGGCGCGCAGGTCGGCGCGCAAGTCGGCATCATGAACCGACATACCGAGTTCGTCGTCGGTGTGGATTGGTGTCTGTTCGGTGTCGGGGGTTGGGTTGCAACGGTCGGCTGGGACGAGAGGGTTCTTCTCTGGGACGCGAATGCGCTCTTGGCTGGCCGGTAGCAGGAGAAGGGCGAGCGTTTGATTTTGATTGGTCTGGGTTGGTTTGGTTTCTGTTTAGGTGGCGCTCAAGATACTCCTCTTCAGGGAGGGAGGAAGTGTTGAGCTCTTTTACTCTTTCTATTTGGCTTCCTTGCTGGGGCGTTGAGGATTTCAAGAGGCAGCGTGCATGGCCGATTTGAAACAAAGGAATCGACTTTTTGCATGTGCTCCGACGGCACTGGCTGGCGTTGATAGGAACAGGCCTTGACATTCTATGCTCGAAGGGGAATCTACTCGGATGTAGTTAGAAAAGAAGCATTTACGCAATGGTTGTTAGTGCATGGCAGCGACATCGCGTAAAATACCTTGTCTTATGAACCTTGCCCACATCGACCTCACACGAATAATGCTGGGAACCAGTTGTGTTTCTGAAGAAGAGATTTGGAAGACTTAGGAGTCCCTTGGATTATTTACATCGCTAAACCCGTGCCTCCTTTTTTTCCCCCTTTGCCAGTGATATACGGCGAAAGGGTCTCAAAAAGTTTTCAACCCATCCCGATGGCCGTGGTGGTGGTGGTGGTACATAAAGACAAGTGAGTCCACATCGTCGAACGAAAGCCGTGCTCCGTCAACATATGATATAATACAAAAAGGGGGATGGTTAGGTATTCCATGCCGGCTTCCGTGTCCAGGCCGTCAAGACGTGGCAGTTGCAGACCTCTCCGATCTCGTTGGAACCATTTCCCTTCTCCCTAAACCCACTCTCGCTCGTGCTCGACACTTAGAAAGATGATTTCTCTCCTCTTTCAAAGCCACCACGTCCGCGATCGGAACGTCCCCCGCGGTTAAAACCACCGCGCTGACCGCGGTCGGAGCCCGTGGGCGCCATCTTCGAAAAGGGGTCCTGGGACTCCCGGCGGCTGGAGTAACCACCACGGTCAGAGAAGCCGCCCCGAGATCCGCGGTCGCCGACGTTGTCCCTGGAATATCTCGATCCATGACTGCTGATGTTGATGTTGCGGATCCTGCGCAGACCGCGCTTATCGGCGATGGCGGCACTTATGACGGGCGTGTTATCCATCTGCATGGCATGGACGAACCACTCGTAGAGCTCGTCGGCCTTCGCCTGGGCCAAATCCTTGCTCTGCCCGAAAAGCGACATGTAAGCAGCTTGTAGAGTGTCCTCATCAAGCTGGGTGGAGATTTTTGTGACCTTTGCCGTCAGCTCTGACGGCCGAGCCCCGCTGGTGAAGTCGAACTGAGCGGCTTCCAGGGACGTGACGGGCTTGATGGGAAGGTCCTTTAACTCTCTGCGGGCCAGATCCAGCTCAGATCGAGGAATGATGATCCATCCTTCACCTTCCTTCTCTGCGCGACCTGTGCGGCCGAGCCTGTGGATGTATTGCTCACGTTCCGAAGGGGTGCCGATCTGGATGACGTGGGTGACGTTGGGGAAATCGAGGCCTCTAGCAGTGACATCGGTGGAAAATAAGATACCGGACTTGGCGTCGCGGAAACTTGCGGCTGCTCTGGTGCGTGCGGATTGCGTGAGCTTCGAGTGGATCCTCCAGCCCGGAACTTTGTTACGACTGTGCACCATTCTCTCGTCAACGTCGCCAACGACGTTGACCCAGGCGGATGTCGGGAGGAATACAAGGGCCTTGAAGGGCATCATATTCGGGTTGTTCTTCCGCTTCTCCATCTCCTTTCCCATCAGCTCGTAGAGAGTCGGCATCACGTTTCCCCAGCCCCTGCAGTTAACTGCGTATTGTGCCACCTTTTCGTGGGTGAGAATATCATCGTCGGAAATGGTCTGAATGAAGTCAAAGTTCTCGGGGCGGACCCATTCGCGGGCCAGCGAAATGACGTTCTTGGGGATGGTGGCGGAGAAGAGTAACGTCTGGCGTGGGGTAACAGTCGGGTCGGGAAGATTGACGACAATCTGCCGGAGCTCCCTCTCGAAACCCACGTCAAGCATACGGTCGGCCTCATCGAGGACAATTGCGGCCAGGTTCGGGGCTGCAATACCGCTGCGAGTGTCCGAGAGAAGATCGTTGAGACGTCCAGGCGTACCGACAAGGAGGTGGCACCCTTCTCTCCGCGTTCTCGCGAGCATTTCGTCTTTCCTGGTTCCACCGACAGCGCGCTGAACGACCAGGCCGGTGTTGCCGCACAACTTTTGGGCTTCCATGGCGATCTGCTCAGCGAGCTCGCGGGTAGGAGAGATGATGATTCCACGGATGTCGCCAGCGTCGGCTGAAAGTCGTGCCTTGCGGGTGGCGAGCGAAGGATCCGCCTCGAGCATCCTTTGCAAGACAGGGACGAGGAACGCCAGTGTCTTTCCGGTACCAGTTTTCGCCTGTGCGACACTAAGAGGCTGTCAGTGGCTGTACGAAGCACAAAATGCGCTGTACTTGGTGGATAACTTACAGATCCATGCCCTTGAGAGCGGGCTCGATCGTCATGCTCTGAACACTGGTCATTTGCTCGTATTTCATGCCTTTGGTGATGGTGTCGACCAGGTTCTGGTGCACGCCCAGCTTGTTCAGATCCTGAAACTTTGTCGTCAAGCCGGAGAGGTCCTTTGTCTCGACAGCCGATCCAGCAACTGCGGCTGCGGCTGTCTCGCTAGAGTAGAGTCTCAATGCATTGATGCTGACAGGGATGCGGAGCGCGCTTTGCGAAGACTGCGCGATTGACTTGAGGGCAACGGGTCTTGTTCGGAGGGTTGAGGTTGCAAAGCTTGCGCCGCCGATGCGAGCGCATCTTCTTAAAGATTGACGAAACATCCCGTGTGATTAAAGGCAGTATCAACTGAAGAGAGGAAGAACGGCCGACGATACAATACAAATCTTTTGATTGAGGTAGAGGGGATGGAAAGGGGGGGAAAACTGAGTGACGGGTATGGAAGGGGATGGATGGTATGGTGAGGTTCGTGGGAACTTTTTTTCCGCCGTCGAAACAGCGAGAGCTCTAGGTGGGCAGGAGGCGAGCAGATAACAATTTTTTCCAGTTCTTATCGGCTCATTTGACCCACTTAAACATTTTTAAATGGAGCCTTTCCCTGCCACAGACCCACTGGCAGGCGCGACGTTCAACATGTCACTGTGCGGAGCACGGTGCACAGAGTACCTACCTGTCCTACCGACCCAAGGAGTGTCTTACGATGGCATCAGAATGTCCGGCAATCCAAACTACTGGTGCCGTACAATAAATGAGCTATGTGACAAACAATGCCTCCGGGATACCTGACCTGTTTATTTCGCACTTTCAGCGTAACCCAGAGGTAGCCCCGTCGGCCGCCACACTCCTATCCCCTCAGACGCAGCATAGCTCCAGGTGTACATAGTAGGGTAGCAGCTAGAAAGAGGCTAGCTTAGAATGAATTCTGTACAGTAGGTACCTTAAGCTCTAGTAGATTTGCCCATGCTAAGGGTCTAAGTAGTGTTGCTCTACATACAAAGGTAGAGAGATTTACTAATGCACTGTGTGCTTCTACTTCGTAAAGGGGATAAACCGGACTCAGACAAGAGGCGGAATGATTGGCTTCACTCACGTACGGCAAAGTTCATGTTGCTTGCTTATGCGGCAGATTGGAGGACCATGAGAGGTTGGGTTCTATCACTGAAGATTCAAATACATCTCACATCAAGCCTTAGGTGGGAAGGATACTTCTGGGCCGGAGAAGAACAGCCCATCCTGCTTAACTCGCCCCAGTAAAAATCCGACACTAACAAATGTGCAGGTCGTACGAAAATTCCATTTGTTCCGCGGATGGTCTAAATCTTTCCCAAATCCGGCATGCTTTCAATCCTCTCCCAGCACCCCTCATACCCAATATGATATAGGAAAGAAGACCTTATGTACTCCGAAAAAATGTCTAAACCCATAATCCAAAAGAATAGAGGATGCCTCTTTCTACCGTTCAATATCATCATACCCATTCAAGTTCGTCTTATTGTCGTTTGGGTGCCACAATCGACAAGCCCTCTCCAACGCCGTCAGACAGTCCGCCCGTGAATCCCTCGACCGTCCAGGCGATGGCTTCCGTGAGGGCTTGCCCGACCCTGCCGTCGCCGACATTGCATAGGGCGCCAGTTATGCGCATGCCCTTGCTGCCGATGGCGTTGGCGAGACCCATACCCGCGCCAACCAGGTTCTCCGAGATCCGGTACTCCCTTTCGGTACGGGCTGCAAGTCGCAGCAGAAGAATGAAGTACGGTAACGCCAGGTGAATGAGGACGAAGATGTTGACGACGGCTGTCTGCACGCCCCGATGGAGGATTGATCGCCCGTGATTCGCGCCTCGTGACGGCGAGTACGCCCGGCCGCCAGGGTTGGCTGGAGGGATGAAGTTGGACGGCGTCGACGTGCGCAGGCGGTGGAGCTCGTGTTCGTTCAGGTCGCTCGGGAGCGCCTTAAGAATGTACTCGACGCCGTCTAGGAATGCTTTCCGTTCAAAGTCCACCGCTGGACGCCGCGAGGGGTGTCTCAGCTCATCTTGAGCAACAGCAATCAAAGCAAGGCCTATGGAATGGTCATGTTAGCTGTGAGGAAGATTCAAGCATGGGCGAGTAGAGTGTTACCTTGTTGAGCAAACCGCCAATCTACGTTTGAACACTGGCTCGTGCTGTGCTGCTGTTGTTGCTGCTGCTGGTGCTGCTGGTGCTGCTGGTGCTGCTGGTGCTGCTGGTGCTGTAATTGTAGTTGATGCTGTTGATGATGGTAATGTTCGGCCTGTCGCCGCTCCTCCTCGTGCCGGTCGGCGGCAGACCGCATCTCGTACATACGCGACGACTGATGGTGCTCGGTTGCCACCAGGCTCATGTGCTCCTCGGTGCTCTCTGAGATGATGCGAGCCTGGGTGATGTTGGGATGCACGCTGTCGAGCCCCGACAGTGAACGGGCGTGGGACTGCCTACTCGATGTGAGGGTCTGCATGCTGGCGCTCTTACGGATGGAGCGCAGCGGCGGGAGCCGGGACTGGAGAGACGTAGGCAGCATCGAGAAGACAGTCGATGACATTCTATTCTGTGGCAAGGTGATTTCCTCGAAAATGGGACCCCAGGGTCGGAAGGGGGGCATCGTGTTTTTAAATTGTCCAGAGAGGCGCGAAGTAGGTCCGTCCGCGGTAGTTGCTATTCGGGTAGGGAGACCACAACAACCCAAGTTTGCTAGGGAATTTGGCGAGATGGGCGTGGCGGTCTGTTCTCACTCGCCGGTTTTCCGGTAAGACGTCGTCGGGCTTGTGACGCAAAACGATATCACCGGAGCAGGAATGCTACGGTTCGACAGCGCCAATTCTAGCCCCGTGTCCGTGATTTGCGACTTGGGGGGAATGTAGGCGACGGCCGAGTTTGGGGAGATTCGTATACAGTCTTACTTGGCGAATCCCACCTTTGGATGCGCTCGCGCCAAGGGTCGTTTCTCCGAGCCAAAAGAGGTAGGAATTTCCTGTAGTTCGGGGTGCCGAACCGGAGGAGACGACAACACGTTAGGAGATTGGGAAAGCAGAAATGATGGACAGGCCGAGGTCAAGTCAGCTTGCTCTATGAATGTGTTAAACAAGGTAAAGCTGAGACAAAGAAACGTGAAAAGGAGGAAGAGAAATGGGAGGGGAATGGGGGGGATGAGGAAGAAGAAAAGAGTCGGGAAGTGAAGCAAGGTAATGGATGTGTAAGACGGCCAGTAGGTACTAAGAACCGAAAGAAGTGGAGGTGGAGTGTGTGCAAGGTTAGGGAGTGGTTAGTGTGCGTATGAGAGAGAGAAGATAGGCAGAACGGTTTTGGTCAGGCTGGGTTTGGATTCTGTGACCGGCTTCTTTTTGGGTATTTGGGTAGGGTATTTGTGTCTGCTGGACAGAGCATCCGGTCAACGGGGCCCTTTACGGTCTGGCTTATCCCATCGGTGGTAACCGGGTTTGTTTCTTGTCTGATGCAACAGGACAGAAAGCGTCCCGTCAGAGGGACAAGGAAAGTTTACCTCATGTTTGCAAGATAATACCTCTCGAAGCACGGGTAGCAGTGAGCCAAAACCTACCCGAGCCCTCGAGGCTTGTTTGTCACGTTTGTTACTGCTTCGAATGCAAGTTGCTGCGTAGTACATACCAAAAGGCGCAAGCAGTTTCGGGGGGGGGGGGCTCGCACCGCACGCCCCCCATCTGGTCCATGTCTATGCCAACGCCCACGCCCATGCCCACGAGCCTTTTTTCCCTCAGTGTTCGCCCTGCTTTCCTGGGTGAGAAACGGTACGGAGATGGAGACATAGAGGGACGGACGTTCTCGAAAGCATGTGAAAGACAAGAAATGTTGGGTCGGAGCGGGGCTTATCGGCTTTCAAACTGGCCCCTATCATGCTGCCCATGCTACCAACCCACACACACACACAAACACAGGGGGAGAGAGAGAGAGAGAGAGCAGCAGCAATCACATAGCCCTGGCGCCATTGCACTCGCATGAGAGAGAGTGTAGGTGGGGGGGAAAGGCGGTCTCTGATAGAGAAAACGTCCACGGGCATAGGCGGGACGCTAACCATTCAGTGTTGCAGCGTCTTGTATATCTGTCTTCTGCTGCCATTGAAGCCATAGACGATTCGCAATGTGCTTCGCATCCCAGCTAGCAGCACCCTCGGTTTGTCTGGTTGCGAGACCGAACATTCACTGCCGCCACGGGGGCGCCCAGTTCGTTTGTTGAGGCCACAAGTACGCACGGTACAGATTGGCACGGTTGGATCAGCGGCAAATCGACGGCCTGCAGTGACGAATCTCAGGCGCATAGAATTATGTTGTACACTATGTACCACGAGCAGCGCTAGAAACGCAGCGAGTGAGATCAAGCCGCGAGCCCACGTCGCCGCCTCGCCCCTCCCACCCTCCGCCTACCAGATTCTCCTCATCCCGCACGAACCATCCAGGAGCAAGATGCCTCAAGCCGGATGACCCCGCCTCGATCTCTTCCTTCTTGTGCTATGCTTTTGCTACAAATTTACAAGACGAACTGGTTGGTTCTGACGCTTGCTTGCTTCTGCGTGCCGTCGCTGGCTCTGGCCTTGTGCCACTGGATGCCGATGCCATCCCCCCCTGCCTTCCGCCTTCCCGGCCAGGGGACCTCGGACTGTTTTGTGACATGCGGCGGATGCAGGGTCCTGTTTCTTAATCAGATATGGACCTTTTAGTTAATCAAGACCGTCGACCGAGGCGCACTAGCACGCCGGGAATGGGAGGAGAAGGTAACCCATGGTGACATATCATCCGGGCATCGGATCTTCCTTGCCTGATCCACGGCATCGGGAAGATGAATATAAACTGTACACATGTAGAAGATGAAGACAACGGGGTACCTGCAGCCTGGCCCAGGCCCTGGAAACATCCACCTCTGGCATGGATTTCTTTGAACTCGACGCTGAACACTGAACGCCGTGCGACGCAATGTCTCTCGTTCTTTTGCCCTCCTTTAATGTCGCCGGATCCGAACAACCAATGGAACCCCCCCGCACACACCTTGCTCAGAAAACCAAGCGAACCCCCACGTGTTAGGTGTCCATCTAGGCCTGAGGGTCGAAGGCGAAGACATTGGCTCGAGTCGATCTGCCCCCCCCCCTCCACACACACCCAAGCCGCACTGCATGGCCGTTTTCCCGCTGTACGCAAGAAGGGCGCCTGATCAGGGCTAATCCAGTAACTAGGCGGCGAGCAGGGCCGCTCACGCATAACCCCCACAGGTCGAGAGTGCGAGGTGACTAGGTTGGTTTGGCACGGCATACGTGGCAGTCCGGTGCCATCGACAACGCGTGCAATGAGGCTTTCCCCCTTCCCCCGAAACAAGATCGCCATGTTTGTTGCCCAGGTCATGCAAGACAAATTACCTGCCAGGCACGCACTCACTCGACCCCATTCAGGGCCTTGATCGAGCTGAGCACATGTTGCCCGTGGCACTGACCGTGGTGCCAGCCGACGTTTGTGGGGGGGAAAAACTTCCAAGGTTACTCTCTCAGAGGCATCGCAACCATGGAGAACTAGATCGGTGAGGCCATGAGAGTAGTCGGATTGGCAAGAGAGTGTGTTATCCAGCAGAATGCCAGAGCCGCCAACCTCTGCGACAATCGAGATAGGACTCAGATAAGAAACCCACCTCCAAAGATATGTCTCGTGCTACATCAGCCACGATGCACGTGCTTGCCACCCCCTTCCCTTGATCATCCCCAGATGCCGTCGCTCCCAAAATCAACTGGCACATCACACTAAGCAGCCGTTACTTGTGTATCACAAGCCGCAGTTCTTCTTGAGAATCCTGCCATTCATACCTAGTACCTTCGTTTGTTTAATTACTGCCCCTACCCTCCCCGAATTATCTCCATTGAAGTCGTAGACTCCCGCTGCGTGTGTACAGATCCCGAATGCACAAAACCCGTCGCTGCCCTTCCACCGGGAAAACAACGCTTGCAAAACACTCTCCCTCGCGACTTTCCAAGACTGCATTCCTACCTCTTCCCCTCAGCTCGAGGCCTTCTCCGCAGCAATCTTAGCCTCCATCTTCCGCCTCGCCGCAAGAATCATCTCATCCCTCCTCTTCTGCAGAAGCGACTGCCTCTCGTCCCGGTTCGAGCTCCATCCCCTGCTAGCCTTCTCTCTCTCCGCCGCGGCGTCCGCCTCGGCCTGTTGCCGCTGCTGCGCTGCGATCTTGCCCTGCAGCTTGTACCTCGTGATTAGGTCTGGCTGCGTCGGCTTTTCAGGTGCCTTGGCCGGTGCCGAGGAGCTCGCCGACGCGTTGTTGGCTCCCGGCGGAGAAGGGGGCTGAAACGTGATGGGAGGCTGTGGGTGCAACGTTATAATCAGCAAGCCTGCGCTTTGCAAAGAAATAAGAATCTTGTGATGAACACCCTCGGAGGGTGCCATCACGCATCGTGCCTTCGTCTGTCATAGCAAATCATCTCCCACCCCCATCCGGATTCAGGGCATAAATAGATGGACTAGACTCACCGTCTCCATCCTGCCTGCAAGAATCCTCTCCGACGTTCCTTGAATATTGCCCCCGTTCCTCTGCAGGTCCCAGAGAATGGTCCGCCGGTCCACCTGTGGGAACATCTGTTGTATCCTCTCAACCGCCGCCTCACGCATGCGCAGCACCGACTGAGCACTCTGCCGCGGCGCCGGCAGCGGGGCGGGGGAGAAGAAGAGGAACCGAATAACGAACGCCGTCACCAGCAAGATCACCACCAGGTATGGGAGTGAGATCTGCTCGTTGGCCATGCTTGCGACGTGTGCGTGTGCGTGTGCGTGTATTTCAGTGGTTGAGAGTTGCGTCGGATTCGGTCTGATCGGCACTCTCTTGTAGAGGTTGCGAACGTTCGTTAGGGGCGAGTAGGTAAGGATTCTCTCGGTCGTGGGAACTAAAATTGTGATCGTGGTTTGGGGAAGTGGAGGAGCGTGTGGCTGCTACGCGGGGGAGAAGGGATGTGGTCGGAATAGATACGTGGAGTCCGTCAGCAGCTCGAATGGAGTTGATGAGTTCATCAGCGCCTTCAATTGGGGAGCAGGGGTTTGGGAGCTTATGTGGCGCGACATCGGAGTTCTCCGCGTAGGAAGGGGCGCACGGAGCTTTCAATGACGACCCACTTACTCCCCGGCCGCCTTCCAAGTATCACCACAGCATTTCGTTGGCAGGTAGATTCACACATGTTGTTAAAGGGAGCAGAGCATGAAGACAGCGGTGCTTTCGAAGCATGGGCATCGTCATGTTTTATTTCCTTTCATTTGACGGCCGTGGGTAATTCCCATTGATCAGTGACTCATACACACAAAGCAGTGTTAGGCAGCTTTTGCCATCCGCTTAGCCCAGCTTCAATCCGGAAGCCTGTAAAACGTTGCCGTATCAACATGAACCCAACGCCTGTCGGGTGAAATGCCCAATGTTCAGGTATTAGACCATTCCAAGCCTCGTCAACCCACCGAGAAAGCTAGCGAACCGTAACCAGGATGGACCTATGCGGTCGGTAGTACCACATTCGCCGCGAGATCACCGTAGTGAAGCGTGAGCTCTCTCTGCATCCAGGGTCAGTGACCAGCAAGCCGCTTCAAGAAATATTGATACATACCCGCTCTTTCCGCCAGTTGGTGGTGTCCCAGACGATGTAATAGCCGCGCTCGAGGTGAGGGGCAATGTTGGTGGGCATCATAAGCTCATCCTTTGTAAGCCAGGCTTGCAACTTCTTGTGCCACCGCCAGTTTCTGTTGTGTCTGCAATACCGTCAGCGAACCTCGGGGTCAAGTTGGAAATACAATACACACAGCTCGATAGCAGCCAAGTGCTGCTTGATATCCTGCGTGCAGCTGTAAAAGATCCAAAAGAGAGTCTCCTCGTTGAACGACGGGATCTTTGTGTCGATGGGCTGTACGTTGGTCACTTTGTAGCACTCTGGCAGACGAACGCTAGGGATCGCAGGACGAGGCGGCGTGTCGTCGAAGAGGGAGTAAATCTGCGTCGAGATGAGACTGAAACAATTAGCAGATGGCTCGTCTCACGAGCATCGATTTCCCTCCTTACTCTGACGAGTTGACGTTCAGACCAAATTCGTTGGGATCCATCCCCTGCATGAGCGCTCCGTAGCTGGGGTAGTTGTTCATGAGAACACGCAGGCCCTTCATGCCGAACTTGTCGATGGGCGCCATTCCTGCCAGTGGATCCTGGACCTCGGGGGACTGGGCATCGTTCTCATCCTTGGCCTTGCCGGTGACCGAGTCATTACCGATAGCTCCTAGGGGGTTTCGGGTCTCGGCGGCTTGAGCTGAGCTGTCACCGGGTGTTTCTTCGCGGAGAAGACCGCTCTTCTCGGTAGATCCGTCTTGTGTTCTTGGTAGGTCTTGGAACACGTCAGTGAAAGCCAAGGTATGGCACGGTGACAGCTGACGTACCTTGTACGCTGACAATTGACGGGGAGCGGCCATCTGGTCTACTATTCGCAGATAGCGCGTTAAGCAGACCATTACCTGCGCCTGCACTTCGGGGAGGAGGTATCGCTGCCGGGGAGGGGCTCGCTTGGTTGCCAAAGCCCAAAGAAGGCATCAAGTTGGCGCCACGCTCGCCGCCAATCTCACCGTTCGCATTCCTGTTCAGAGGCGGGAAGTCATCTACCGGGTTGGATTGCGCCTGAGGGGCTGGGCCTCCACTGTTCTGACCACCGAAGCGGAAGGCGCCTTGGCGAGCCGACGTAGGGGGAAACAACTCATCCTGCGTGCTCTGTGCCGAAAGTGGTGTCGACTGCTGGTTGCGCGGTACAGGGCCGCCACCGCCGCCCAGGTTCCGCGATGCTGTTGATGACCACATGTTCGATTGACCGCTCGTGTTCATATGGGCGTTGTTGGAGAGAGACGGAAATTCGCTACTTATAAAGTCAGCATCCACCACCGCCAGCATCATACGAGATATCCAGTCTTGAAATGCGCCACAGAGGCAAGAAAATGGGATTTATGAAAGTGATGATGAAAAGAGAGGAGAAAAGATCCCAGACGGGAAATTTACTTCTTGAGAACCTCAGCATAGCCCTTTTTAGGCAATTCGGCAGGGGAAGCCGGTGAACCCATCTTCTCCTTTGCTGTGGCTCTCTTTCTGACCAGCCGATGCTTTTTTCTCATTGTTGTGGGAGGTAACAAGAGATGACGGCGACTTTGCAGGGGCAAGAAAAACAGGGCGACTCGGTGTGAGGTGTGAGGTGAGAGGTGAGTAGTGGGTATGAGGGTCGGATTGTGACAAGTGTAGCCGTTGTGGAGAGGGGAAGTAGAAGGAGAAGGGGGAGGAGGTCATCGCGGAGGTAAACACAGGGTAGGGGCAGGGGAAGTAAAGTGATTGTCTATCTGTTGCAGAGGAAGGAGGAGAGGAGGGGAGGACAGAACATACGAAAGGTCCAGCGGTGTTGCCGGTTGCGACCCGCTTAAGCTCTGTGCAAAGCTCACATTTCCTCCAAGTTGACGGCCTTGATTTTGCAGACCAGCACCTCCCATGGGTACTCCTCCTCCAAAGGCCCAGCCAGATCCATTACTGCCTGTGTTTCCAGACATGCCGAGTTAACGCATTGCTTCTTATGGGCCGCATATAGCCTCATAGCACATGGACAAAGACTATGTGGCCCTACCTATCTTGCCATTTGGTAATCTGTTTGACACCGTCCTCCCAGGTTGCTGTTGTTGTTGTTGTTGCTGTTGCTGCTGCTGCTGCTGTTGCTGCTGTTGGCCACCAAAGCCTGCTGGTATACCACGCAGCGATTGAGGGGCCACTCCTACTTGTTGCGCCCATTGTCAGCTTGGGAACCTCAAAGAGCGGGCTTTCTGGGAGAAATAGTATCCAAGAATATTGCATCCAAGAAGCGTATGTCAAAGGAAGGCCCCGTTTGTCCATAAAAAACCCCATATCTATGTCAGGCAAGGCCGGCGCTGAATGTCGAGACTCGAGGCTCTGAGGACGGCGAGGGATCTACTGGTGGCATCGATGACTGCGTGGCTGGTCGCATGCATCATCGCAATATTCCAACGGTGTTTCTCAACGGCATAGATTCGTAGCGACCAGCATTGAAAGTCGCGACAGGATCCAGATGGTCTTGACAGACAGGCAAACGGCGGGGTACCCCAAGGCTGAAAAGAGACGACAGAGGATCATGCCTACCTGGTCGGTTCATGATGAAGGTTCTTCGCGGTACGTGGTCGCAGCAAAAGAGTCGCGTCGTGTAGCTCGTAGGCGGGCAGGATAGGGGGCTCGGGGTTCAATTCGGCTCGACGATGGGTCGGGTTCGTTCGAAAGGGTCGTTGTGGCTCGAAGCTTGCACACAATTGAAGCTCGCTGCCGGGGATTGTTGGTGTACAGTGTATGGAAGGTCGAAGCCCAGCCAACACTAACGCGGAGCACCGGTCAAAGATGGATCCGATGGCCTGTGCGTCTTGAGCCCCTCCAAAATACCCCTGCATCAGCGTAAACCCGCGCTACTGCGGTAGGTGTTCCTGGGGCCTTTTTTTGACATCACGCCGTTCTCGATACATGGGATGACAGCTTCCGCAATGACCGGGTGTCGATGATGTATGTGAGCAACGCTTCTTGTCCCAAGGTCTCGCTCTGGCCCTAGAGCTGCTAAGGCAGGCTGTCTATATGCGGCATGGATGACGAGGAGCATCCAAACCACTCTGAGCGTCTTCTAGTCAGGTCTTCCACCAAATCTTCAGTCCACCGCGGTAAGGCTACTTAGTCCACCTATTTGGATGGTCCATCTTCTCCTACTTGGGCTCTTAATCTTGAGCGCCTTCGCTCGAAGTGTCCGTATACGAGCTGCTTCTTGCCAGTAACAAAGTGTCTTCAAGACTGACTGCGCCAGAGAAGAAACCATCACCAACTAACTACCTGCCAAGTGAAGGTGCACAAATCGTAACGTGTTCTACTCATTTGACTTGTCTGCGTCGTGCAGATCATCGTTTCCCTTTGCTCTCAAGTCAAGAAGGTTTACCAGACTCTTCTCAAAGTCGAGGCCCTTTAGATATCTTCCAATGAGTACGATTTTACCGTCCTGGGCTCCCGCCACCTCACGTGTGTTTTGCGACGAAGCCGTTATCTCGAACGTCTCCCGGACGCCCTGGGCAAACATTGTGTGGCCGTCTTCGAACACGACCCGACCCTTTGACCGATGGACCTCCACTACCGCCGTCTCATCTCCAGGCACTCGATGGTCCCAAAGAACCGCACGCATCCATTCATCGACGACGTCGAGCTGTGAACGCCTCAGCATTGGCACCGGTACCGAGACGGTGGAAATGGTCTATGGGATTAGCGACAGTTGTTCAATCACACCCGATGATGTGTACTCACAGGGTCTGGGTGATTGTGACCCTTTGGCCTAGCATCAAGCTCTGGAACCTTGTCGTATGCATGCAAATTCAGCAGGAAACCCTCAAGGTTGGGTACCTCGCCCTGCTTAGTGACGTGGATCAAGGCGAGACCATTGATGGACTCTACCCTCGCAATGACTTGCTTCAGCTCTTCATCGGATACAAGGTCCGCCTTGTTGATGACAACGACATCGGCGTGCGAGATCTGGACGTGCGCGGTCGTCATAAGTGGCCCGTGCCCATGGTCGTCGTCATTGTGGTGCTCGTCGATTTCAACCTTGCCGGCGGGATCGTCGAGACTGCGAAGGATGTTCTTCGCGTCTACGAGGGTCACAATACCGTCCAAGTATATGGCGCTTCCCAGGCCGTCATCAACCCAGAACAATGGGGCGAGGTTCCCAGGATCAGCCAAGCCTGTGGTTTCCAACAGGATGAAGTCGAATGCGCCCTTCTTTGCCATAAGGGATTCGATGGCATTGACGCCAGAGTCCCTGACGAATTCTAACGTTAGTATTGTGATTGACCCGATGCATGGTTGCTTACTTGACAGAGCAGCAAATGCAACCGTTGCCAACTTCCAGCCACTCCTCCACTTGACTGTCACCTTTATTCACGGTGAGAGACTTTTCAATGTCGAGTGCTAGGACATGTAAGCAACTCCAAATTCTTTTACACGGGCTAAGCATGCTTACAGTCGCCAAACTCTGCAAACTGGTGTTAGCTCGATTATCAACTTAACCTCTGGTCATGCGACAACATACCGTTCATGATGACAGCAATCTTCTTTCCATGCCGAGCCGTCAAAATGTAGTTGAGTAGAGTCGTCTTCCCAGCACCGAGATAACCCGTCACAATGGTAATGGGAACCTTGCCCCCATTGTCCCTAGGACGCCCGTCTTCCTCTCCTTCTTCCTCCGGGGTATGCACTTTTACCAGGTCAGGCGGGGCGTCATCGTCAGAATCCATGGCGGGTTGGAGGGGAACCCTGTGGCCAAAGCTCAAACCAGATCTGTAAGAAGATAAAATATTCGGGTTCACAGAAGGGTCCTTTCTTTCTCTTAAAGGTAGCTTTGGATATACCGAGGATATGCTTCACAGAACAATCAGTATGTAGTAGAAAATGCCGTTTGAGTGTTCTGTACGGATAGGGTGAGGGAAGTTTCCCTGCCAGTGAATGAGGTTGTTGCAGGACTGGTACGTACCTATATGAACCAGGTTTTCCACGTCGCCCCGCTCTATTTTCGGTCACTTTGGCCGGGCAGTGAGAGAAAACGACTCTTGCTCCGGGGAACTGTTTCTGACTAAGCCGAGGGTCGTTGGGCTGGAGGGTACCTACCAACGTTCCGAACGGAGAGAAGCTCTGACCCCCAACGGGGTTCGATGTGGGTGACTTGGAGCTCGACTTAGCCGCCCGCCTCGACTTTTTGGCACCTGGTCAACGACGACGATAGACACCACGTAACCTGCCCCTCTGACCGCGACCTTTGAAGGCGAGGAGGTCGACAACCGAAAAAAGGCACCCACCGAACGCTGCATACGTATCATATACCTTCATTCATCCCAAAGTGCTCTCTTGCCCGCCCTTTTGCAATGTCAATGGCGCCGAGCTCGCCCCGGCTGCCCAGCCCACCGCCGCCCGCCGAAATCCAAATCGGCCCCAAATCCCCGTCGATGGGCGCGCAGTCCAACCGTCAAGCCTCGCCCATGGAGCAGTCACTCATCGAAGCAAACTCGAGGCGTCGCATACACCCGGGCACCAAGGCCGCCGACATGGCTGCTGGTCCGCCGCTTGTCCCCCTTAACGAGGTGTGTACACGGCATTGCGAAACCACTACGATCCATCTACCTCCCTCCCTCTCTTATTTCCGCGCGCGGCCTTCACGCTGACCTTATACCCACCGTACAGCTGGATTCGGCTTTCCAGCTCCAAGAGCACTTGGCTGCCCTACATTACTACCACACCCACAGCAACAGCACCCCGATAACCCGAGCGACAGCCATTCAACTCGCGGCCCCTCCGCCGGGCATCGACCGCACTCTCTGGCTGTATGAACTGTGCCGGTTCCTTATATCCCAGTGCAACACCCTTATCGTCGGCTTCCTCTTCGACTCACCGCCCTGCAGCGCCGCGACGTGTCCCGAGATGCGCGCTTCCGAATGGCAGTTCCTCTGCGCCGTCCACGAGCAGCCCAAGAGTTGCTGTGCCATCGACTATTGCTGTCATACGCTCGACTGGGCCGCCAATATCGTCACGGACCCTAAGATCTTCCCCTCGCGCTTTGTCGTCCTCTCTGATGTCCACAATAAGGGTGTAGCCGTCAAGAACCTCGTCAACGTCTTCCGCCGCCTGCACCGCATCTTTGCCCATGCCTGGTTCCAGCACCGCGCCGTCTTCTGGACCATCGAGGGACAAACCGGGCTCTATGTCTTTTTCAAGACCGTCTGCGACGTGTACGACCTCCTCCCGGCCGAGAACTACAAACTACCGCCCGAGGCTGAGGGTCTAGAGACCGCGACGGCCGTGCCTGACGCCAACGGCGGCGATAAGAAGCAGCTGCCAATTCCGATCGCCAAGCCTCCGAGCCGCGGTGAAGGCGGCGTTCAGGACTTGGACGATAATTTCCAACCCGTGGGTCGCACTGCCACAAGACGCCACGTTAGAGCGAGTCCATCTATCGGCAGTGCTGTGACGACTGTCGTAGAGGCTGAAGAGGAGGAGGTTGACGTGACAAGCAAGCTGCGGGAAATGCGCATATCGGCCCCCGACACGGTCGAGGAGGAGCCTGAGGCTGCGGACGTGCCTGTCATTGTCGAGAAGGAGGTCATGGACGATGCATCACCCACGGAAGAAGAGGAGCCTGTGATGCCAGAATCTCAAGTCGTTGAGTCCGAGAGATCTGAAACAGAGCCTTATGATGCGACAGACTATGTCAAGCCAAAGGATGATGACCCGAGCAGCGCGTCAGTAGCAGACGAGGTCGAGGAGTCCTCTAGGTCGACCGAATCCCAGACGGAGTCCAAGGCGAAAGAGGCCGATGGCGAAATTGAGAAGTCAGACAACAGTTCCGCCAATGACACTGCCGACGGCGAGGAAGAATCTGCCGAGATTGGAGAGGTCAGCGTTCATGATATCGCTCAGGATTCGGCCAAACCAGTCGAGTCGGTGACCACAGATACCACAGAAGATGACAGCAAACCTGAAGAATTCAACAAGGGCGACAGCGAGCTCAAGACAGTTTCTAAAGAAGGGGAAGACAAGAAGGAGGCATCATTGGAGGAAGGAGCTTAATGACCTTGCTAATCCTGATGAATTTGGAAGTATAGATGTGGTTATGTTTTTTTTCCCTTTTTTTCGTCAAAAAGGGGTGGGGGGTTCAGGCAAAGAGTCACCATCTTCACCTATCTCTGGTCTGTCCTAGGACCAACAGGGACGACACTTGTACTATTGTGGTCAACCCGAGGGAGCTGCTCGACACGGCCACGAAGTTCTCATGGAGCACTTCGATATTTTCTTCTGTTACTTGTAATGAGATGAGATCCATGTATGTACTATTGTTCTTTTTTTTCTTTCTCTCTTGCACTCCCGATGCTCGTGATGTAGTTGTTCTTTTTCTCTTCTTTTTGGCGCGTCACAGGAGCAGTGTATCAATATGGAGGGGTAAGATGATGACAACGTCTGTCTATGTGTAACGGGAAGAACTCCAGTCGGTGTCAGTGAAGTTATCAAGATGTCCCAGTAGAGCAGAAGAGTAGAAAGGGGGCGTGGGACAGCATAATGCAATACATTGGTCTCCTCCAGGGGTTGCGAGCGAGAAAGATGGAAAAAGAGGACCGACCAACGCCGAATTGGGTGGCCCGCCCCGTGAGACGTGGTCTACGTCAGGTTTGAAAAGAACAGGGGAAGGCCAGGGTGGTACCTATGCTGCTATGAGAGTTGCAGCAGAGGGAGCTGGTCGGGCTCCGGGGTACCGTTCACCGCCCGCTTCGTTCCTCGTTGACGAGACTCGATACATCGGCGCTTCCTTCATGTGTTGACACCACACCGCAGAGGTCGTCGCTCCGGAGAAGGCTGGTTTGATGTATATCCAAGCGTGTATATAACGTGCTTCTGCTGTCGGCGCCTTTGTTGCTCGCCCCATTTTTCACAGGTTCTTCTTTTCTGCTCCCCATCCGTTTTGCTGAGAACGCCTACGTCAGCGTTCTCTTCGTCAGCCCATTCCAAGGGCGTCATCCTCCCCTCCCCGCCAATGGCAACAGACCAACGGAGCCAACTTTCCGTACCCTCCTCAGGCCCGATTTGCATCCTCCTCCGCCATTTGCATCTTGGCAAAGATGTGACGAACCTCACGGAGGTTTTCCGCTTGTGCGGAAACGGCGTTGGCGTTGCGCTCATCGGCGAAGGTCCGAACGTTCTGCAGTATCCGACTGTAGCCCTCGTCATTGGGCAGCCACCACCGCACACAGGAAGGCTCATGAAACATCTCGGCCATCTTGGTGCGGAGCGTAATCGGATGGATGTATCTTGGACGAGCAAGTCAAGTCAGTCTCTGTTACGCGCGGCACGGATTGCACAAACGCCGGACTGCTCCGGGAGGGTCACTTACCCCATAGTCTCTAACAATGCAAATTTTCTCCTGATCCAGGTGTGATGTTTAGCATCCTGCGGCAGGAACAGTGCTGAAAGGGCGATGCAGGCCTGTATGAGAATCAAACTGCCCTTTGGACTCGACGGCCACTTTTCCACGGCCTCAAAGATTTGACAGATGGCGTACGCGTGACCTCGCAGCTCGCCGTATAGCTGTTCTCGCTGTGTCGTCGATGACTGGCATTTGTGCATCATCATAGTGGAGTTGAATTCGCTGGTGAGCAGTGTCGTGGAGAATATGGGGAAGTCATACAGGACCCCGGGGGCATAGGGGTCCACGATGTCATCGTCACTCAGGGATCGCGTGTGGCCAAGATCCGTGACGAGGTAAGCCGGGTCTGTGAGCGCATGGTCCCAGCCATCTCTCCAGCCCTGGAGCAAGTTCTGGATTCGTTCGTGTTCGGTTGCGAAGTCCTCGGACGAGATCTGGCCCCTGCTGCCTCGTGCAAATAGAGTCGACATCTCTCTTGAGATGACTCTTAGACGGCCTGACTCTGCTTCCAACTTCCAATGTAGGCTATCTGCCTCGTCCAAGATGGCTTGCTGGTCGCAGTGTTCGATAAAGGCCGTGAACCATTCGGGGGATAGCATTGTAGGAAACCCACCCATCAAAGCAATAAAAATGTCGAAGCGCCCGTACCAGGACACGATCATTCTTCCAAGGGCACTCTGAGCAGCCGTCTCCGGGGTGAAGAGGTGCGTCAACATCTCGAATGCGGCCTTTTGGTGCCCCATTAGATTGATCCAGTCACCCAAATACTCCTATCATTCCAATTAGCAAGAAGCATGCCCGAGGCGACCAATATTGTCATGTCCATACCTCGATCGTGGCAAGCTGTAGCACTGTCAGAAGCATGGCGATATTATGCTTCTCTTTTCTCTTCAGCGAGCTGAGCAAAAGTATGACGCTCTCGTTGTAGTACTTCAAAAATTCCTCTATTTTGCCATTGGGATCTTGCAGTGTACGTTGATATGCAGCAAACCCGGCGATCGCGTGAAGCAAAGCCTCGTTTTGCAAAGCAAAGTTTGGAAGAATGACACGAAAGAATTCGTGGGCGTCTGTCAACATACAGTAGTGGTAGTGTGTGACGTTTTCGCAAAAGTACTCCAGGTGCTGGCGCAAGTCAGCAGGCAGATGTGACCAGTCGGCGTGGCCACTCAGCGACAGAATCGCGAGATCTGGCATCGCATATGCGGTCGTTGCTTGACTGCTTGTCGACGCGGAAGGCGATGAGCTTTTGGTCCCTTCATGCGACGGCGTCTCAGAGTCATGGCGTGTGCCCCCTATGCGTTGTAGAGTGGCCGATGAGGTTGTGCTGCTTCTGCTTGTCCGGGGAACTTGCTTCTGATAGGACGCCTCGTCCCCTTCATCCTCGTCTAGGATTGTGTCTAACCCGGCAGGCTCGGATTCTTCCTCTCTGTCTTCTGCGTCGTTAGAGGAATCTGGACTGGTCTCCTGAGTTGACGATCCGTCTTTGGATGTCGTGGACTGTGCAGCCGAGCCCCTGGTTACCGGAGCCTCCGGGTAGATGCATTCGCGACTTCCCTTCCGACATCCTGTAATCGAATCAGCCTAGATGTCCTACCAAGGCAAGTTCTGGTTCACATACTGTCGCATACCGGTCGAGTTTCATCGCACTATCTCGGCAATTAGAAGAGAAAGACCTCGCTTATAGCTTCTTCGAAAAAACACACCTTGACTCTCCGGCTTCTGCACATGTAGCATCCGGACCTTGTGCGGCGGTGCTTGACGTGATCCAGACCCGGTGCCGACTTCCTTCGATTCCTCGAGGATTTGGGAGCAACAAGTCCGACTGGGTCTGGGAAGCCAGTGAAATATCCCAAATTAGGATAGGGTCCAGGCATGGCACCACCCATCATTGGCATCTGGGATCCGGGAAACTGAGGAGGTTGAGTGTCCTTTGGGCTTGTGCTTTGGCTGACAGCCACCCCCGTCATGGAGGTGAGGAAGTGATGGTAGTAATCGCCCATTTTCGTGATCGGGAGTTAACGGTGTTGCGGTTTCTATGTAAAAGACAATGGGGCCAAGAAGATGATGTATTGTGGAACGTGTGTCGGGATGTACTCAAGAGCTGACATGCTCTGGGGGGCAAAAAAGACTGTATCCCTTGAACTTCGTGGGTCGCTTCTCGCGAAGGCAGGGCGAGGTGTAGTGGGGTGTGGTCAGAGTCAAGCTGTGCTTTGCCTGGGAAGGACGGCCGTCGAGTGAGCCAGAGTGTCGTTAGTGTCGTTAACGAATGACTCCCAGGAGTCGAAGACGCCGAGGATTATGGAAAGAAGGTCGGTCCGAGGATGGGGGGCTGTAACACGCCGATCAGGCCAACCAGATCGAGAGCTTCCGCTGTTGAGCTGGCTGCTTTTGGTCCGGGGCATGGATAGTATTTCTTCAAAACAACGACTCCAGCCAGCTTGGTAGAATTGCGGAGGATTGGACGTGCGAGGGGAGAGCATCTGCTAGCTCGGCATAGGTTGAAGAGGGGTCCCGTCCTTGGAGTTATGAACCACAGTGAAAGGGAGGTCAACCGGTCCTTATTTTGGAGAACCAGGAGTGAGTGAGCTGTGCCACCCTGAAGAGGATCTAGGTCACCCAGAGCCACAACTGTCCCTTGCGCAGTCTGCACGGCGAGTGGTGATGACTGTAGTGGGTGGGGCTCCTGGACGCCCAAAATGTAACTGGGTTAACTGGAGGGCGGGTATCGCAGCCCACGCTTTGGTGATCTGCTGGCGGGATTGGCGTTACGACGGGGGCTCCTGGCAGGTGCTACGCTAAGAAGGGACTTGTATCCGTAGGGAGATGATGATGAGGTGATGGTGTCTAGCCTTTGTGCTCAGGACAATCCCGGTTGAAATCGAAAGCCCTTGAAGGCTGGCAAGGAGAAGATGGCCAGGTGTGGTTGGCCAGGATTAAGCCGAAGCCAAGGGGCATTAATCAGAGCTCCAACTGGTATGGGAATCGAGTCCCAAGCACGAGCCAGTGTCAACTCTCCTTCGGTCGTGAACGGAAAAAAACAGGTTGGTGTGCGCCGATGTGCCGTGGTTCCACTCACTTGGGTCCGACAAGGGGTAAAGATCGAGAGACAGGGTCAGACTCGGATGTTCGAAGCTGGGTAGATGAATCCAGGATTGAGACGAAACTGCCCGAGAATGTGGGTTTAATGCCCGCGTTACAGGAGGGTATGCGGAATGTGGTAGGTATCCTGAAGGATCTCGCTCGCCCCCTGGTAGTGAAGATGTGGTGCGTGCAGGACAGTGCGCTATCTCGAAGCGACTAAGCAGTGACAATGACCTGAAGAGTAGGCTGGGCCTGTATCGATAATCCTGAAAAGTGGTGGACAGACTGCTGGCGCAGGGTGAAGAAGTGTTAATTTATCTTTTGATTTTTTGGCGCTGTCACCCTCGCGAGCTCAAGCACCGTTCTGCTGGCAGTTCCTTCCTTAGCCTCGGGAAAGCGGTTTGGAACGACGGCCCTAGGTTGATTAAGGTTCCGGGATGGCGCGTGAGAAATGGAGCGGCGGAGGCGTGGCAGACAATTGCAAGGAGAGCGATCTCAGGCGTGATATGGACGGAGATGCCCTTCCTTCACCACCCGTGCCAATGGACAAACGTGGCAACGGCTGGCTGTTCCAAGGCTAAACGGCTTGAATAACCGGCGCGTGCTTGATTTGGTCTGGGCGTCTGCCCAAGGTCTTAGCATGGAAAGAAGGAGTATGGATCGCCAGGTCAGTGACGACTGTAGACAGGTTCGACTCACTCCTCAAATCAAAGCCACCGGTCTCTCCACGGGCGCATATGTGTGTGTGACTCTAGGGCAGAAGTTGGACGTAAGAACTTCTGCTGAACGAAAACAAGGCACAGATAAGCCCTGGCAGAGACATGGGTCTTCAGTTCAAGATGATGTACGAGCCAAAGCAAGCGCCCGGGCTGGCGGCGGCGGCGGCGGCGGCGGCGGGGTGGTTGGTGGTTGTGGGGGGCGAATCTGAGAACGGGCTTGCTGGGGTTGGAAGAAAAGTCGACACTCAACGCCCTGTCAACAGCCGCTTGCTAAAAGTTTGATCAACGCCAGGCTAGCTGGAAATGAGGAAGGTTCCTGTTGTTGATATGAATCATCTGATGTATTGAACCAGGATCGAGCGATAGAAAAGCCGTGACAGCTAGGGCATACGATGTATAACGGAGAGTCGCCCTGGCGTTGGCATGGATTCAGAGGTAGTTGGTTGGCCGTACAACCCAGCTTGCGTATACATGGCCGCCAGGCCCATACTGCGAAACCCACGCTCCCAAGTCCGTCGGCGCAAATTTGTGTTAGTAGCGTGAGTGTGTAGCACGGCGCCAGCAGTCGTCTGACAGTTGGCAGCGCGTAGGCGAGTTCTTCCACGCAACTCTAGCGCGGAACTTGTCCCAGCCCTGGCGCCCAGTCACAAATCTAGGCCTGTTAGCTTCGATCGGGAGGTCACTCTTAAACAATATGGAACTGGTCCTGTCTAAGAATGAGGAGATTGATGAAAGGAAGCCCATCAACCGCCACTCGGAGTGAATTCGTCCTGTCCATTGCAACCGCATAGGACTCGGAACAATAGGAGCAAGAGAGTGCAGACTGGGCGTGAGCTTGAGCTTTGAATGAGCGGCTAACCAGTCACTCGTGGACGGCTTTCCATGTTCCCACGCTGCTGGGGCGTGGAGCCACGGACTGGGTGGAGGCGGAGGGGGTAAGTACTCTGTAGGTAAACATTAATGAAGCCAACGCCCCTCGCCCACTTTAGACCACGCCTCAGTTCAAACCCTCTTCCAGGTCCTGGGGAGCTCAAGACTCCAAATCTGGTCCTGCGGGGGCAATCGAGGGGAGTGGGTGTCGTTGGAACAGAAGCACAGACATGGGGCCGGGAGGTGTGGCTAGGATGGAACAAAAAGAGGAGAGAGCGAGGGGGGGCAGAGACAGAGAGAAGGAGGGTGAGAGCTAGCATCATCATCTAACTTTCTTGGCACGAGGAACCTGATGCCGCTAGTGCCCATGCTTAAAAGAAGGCGGCCGGTCCTTTGGACAGGACGAGAAATGAGTCTAGGTCGTCCGTGTCTGCTGTGGCCAGCCAGCTGGTAATTACCTGTACGACTATTGCCGTTGCTTTTGCCACCATCAGATTTGCCTCTGGGGCTTCGTAATTCGTGCCTTGTACCTTGTGCCTTGTGCCTGAAGCTGTGCCTGTGTTGTGCTTGGTGACATGTCGCACGCGGGTGGAGCCTTTGAAGGACGGGAATCCGCGGGATCGAGGGACCGGCGGCGTTGACAGCAGCTGCAGATGCAGATGAGGGGAGCGATCCGGGACGTTGCCGTTGCCGTTACGGCCGACTGTCGAGGGGAAGTAACCCTGAGTGAGGCCTAAGGTAAGCTATCACGGCTGTCTAGGAAAGATGCAGGGACAGAGTACCGTGCCGTCCGCATCTGGCAGAAGCTGCCTGGGCGAAAAAGGGCTGTCTGTCTACCGCGTTGTTTATTGTGTCAGTTCCAATGCGCCGAGTAGGCAGCAGGTAACAGTGGCCGCCTTTGCGCTCGGTATCTGTACGTGGACTCCGCCAGACAGGTACCGTTGGTGGACGTTTGGTAGCTGCTGTTTCTCTAAAGCAGGTGGGGAGGAGTCGACGATGGATGCATGCTTGCATGCATTCGTCCCAGACTCCCCAAGGTGTTACAGCAGACAGTAACTGCTGGTAAGTTTGTGGTTAAAAGGGTGTTTTTTTCGCCGATGACTCAGGCCGTCAGTTGGGGCCCATAAAGGTCAAGCGTCCCAGACTCCCCTTTCCTCCCAGGACAGGTAAGAAAGGGTAGGGAGGGCCCTTGTCAGCGGTACGGGCCAATTGATTCATCCGTTGTGGATAAGGAAGTGGGTACGGATACTGATCATCAATCCCAACATGAAAGCAGAGCAACATCGTCCCATGCCAGGATGAGCGGCTGGAGGCAAAGTTGGTCTCCGCTCTCTGTGATTCGTACCGTCGGGCCTTCTCAGGCAAGAAACAGGATGTGGGCGTCAACGGAAGGAAGCAGGAACTAGAATGGCATGAAAAGTGAAAAGAAAATAGCTACACGTACACACTTGCCTGGTTCTTCGACAAGGTGATGGGCGTGCATGAACGGATGCCGATTTCTAGAGATGCGACGATGTGTCCTGTCTTGTGAGTGCTTGCCCAGCTACATACGATGACAATTTGAACGCAATGGCGGTCTCAAACAGCAGGGGTAATTCTGTGCTGTATCCGTGCAGTTTTACAGCACAGATTGAAAACATGTACATTATATAAAAGTTCTTTCTCATTTCTACAGTTCTGGAAAGACCGCTATCCTGCACCCGTCTCGCTCTATCCGCCCAATTACACAATTACTGCAAGTATAAGTACAAGACGACTCCACTGGGGTCCTCCGGACCTGGCACTCTACTTCAATCAGCGTGGAGCGCAGACGGTCTCGGAACCTCGGATCACACTTTTGTGTCTGAAAGCGTCAGTCCAAGTACACTCACTACCTAGGTAGGTAGGTAGGTAGGTACAGATACTCCAGTGGAATCGGCGCAGCCACCGGCATCAAGCCACCCCAGTCTCCCCAAGACATGTTGTCTTGCATACAGGTCCTTTGAATATCTTATTCAAGCCGTTCTGGCTGTTCAGGCGGTATATGTACGGATCCTAGTTCGGTACGGATACACAAACATACGACTCTTCAGCACCACGGAACACCTCCGAATTGCAACGTCCAACCTTGCACAGTAGCTTTGGCCCCGCATTCACCTGCTCTAGGGGACTGATAGTGAGCTAAGGCAAGGAACATTGAGATTTGCAATAAACCCAATTTGCTTTGAAATCCTGAGGTACTTGTAAGAGGAGGCACAGGGAAGTTACCGGCTCGTTTTGTCCAAAACTCCGCCTCTTGCCTCCTCTGCTCCTCCTCCTCCCATTAGAGCTCCATGGGATTCAGACCCCCGCCAGTCACTTTCGGCATGGGCCGGTATGTGCTTCTTTGCGGGCTGCGGTACGAATTTAGCCTCCAATGACCCCTATCCAATGGTCTCCAGCGGCCCAGACCGATCGAAGTACTGCGCCGAGCCCCCCTCTTTTCCGGGCAAGCCAGGATGTCACATGGCACGAAGTTTTG
>PUHP01000204.1:0-41090 GCA_006783085.1 Colletotrichum shisoi
GAGGTAGATTGCATGTTCGTACGTGGAGGGAAAGATGTGTAAAGGTCAAAGAGGTAGAAAGTTGGAAAAGTGGGCGACTCGCTATGATGGGCGACTCGCTATGCGGGTACGTTAGTTAACTTACTAGTAGATGATAATAACTAGCTTAATAAGGTTTAAATAGTATTAAAAAGATTAAACTATATAAACTTATATATACTAAAGTACTTAATACCTACCTAAGTAGACTATAATAAAGATATTTAAATAATAAATACTATTAAGACTTCGAAAGTTAAAGCTTCTCTTAACTAAAATTCCTTTAGTAAAAAAGATATATAGCGCTACTATTAATATTATAAGAAAGGTTACTTAAAATAAGATTACTTATGGTATATTAAAAGTAAAATAGTTTAAGTTTTTAAGGCTATAATACTACCTTAATAATTAATATTTACTTACTTTAATAAAGAGGTTAAATAATTAAATAGAGGTATAGATTTAGAAACAAAGTAGCTTCGATATAAAGTTAGGTACTTAAGCCCACTAGGGAGGAATAATAAAGGTAGAAGAAGTTTAAAAAAAAAGGTAATATAAAAAAGGCTTATTAGGTTTATTATAAAATAAGTTAATAAAGGATATATTATAAAGGCTTTCTTAAACTTTAAGTATAATACTTACACTATAGTAAATTATGCCTTTAGTTATTCCTTCTACTTCCTACTTATAAATTAAACTCAATATATATTTAGTACTTTTACTAATTAAAGTATAACTATCCAAACTAGTAGAGTAGCTATACTAAAGCTAGAAATAAGTAGCTATATATAAACTATTTATATATATATTATAAAGAAATTAAATAAAAATACATTCTTTAAGAAGCTATAAATAGAGGTAAACTATATAGTATATAATATAGGGGAGTAGCTAGTTTACTATAGCTTAAAATAAGTAAAAGTATATCTTACTATATAAAAGAAGCTATTTTAACTTAATAAAATCTAGTTAGCCTAGTTTCTTTCTACCTTATTATTTATAGCTATATACTAATAGGTTATAAAAGACTAGTTACCTACTAGTAGAGCTATAGTATAAGTTATATTAATTAGTCTTAAGGATATTAAGAAGGCTTTAAAGCTTAAAGATATAATTAATATTACTATAAAAGTATTAGTAGAGCTGTTTAAAGAGTTTTAACTACTATTTAACCTAGCTAAGGCTTATTTAGTTCTACTATATTAATTTAGAGTAAACTACTGAATATACCTAAAGAAGGGCTTTAATAGTAGGAAGCTAGTACTCCCTTAGACGCCCCTATATAATATATTATAAGAAGAACTTTTTATCCTAAAGAAAATACTAAAGGATTTATTAAATAAGGGGTTTATCTAAGTTAGTAGCTTAGCTACTAGGGTATTGTTACTTTTTATTAAAAAGCCTAGTAGTAGAATTTATTCCTATATAGACTATTATACTCTTAATAAAGTTATAAAATAGGATTACTATATATAACTATTAATCTCTAAAACCTTTTAGAAAGTAGGTATAGTAAAGTAGTATACAATACTAAATATTATAGTAGCCTTTTATAATATTTAAATTACCAAAGAACATAAGTATAAGATAGTATTTTAAATAAAATATATATTATTTAAGTAGTTAGTCTACCTTTTTAGCTATATAGGGGTTTTAACAACCTTTAGTAGTATATTAGTATAGTTCTTTAGAAATACTTAAATACCTTTATTATACTATACTTTAATAATATGCTTATTTATATATCTAGGTTAAAAAGAAACTATATAAAGAAGGTTTAGTAGGTATTATATACTTTAGGGGTAGTAAGTCTTAAGTTCAACCTTAATAAGTATAAGTTTACTATTATAACTATTAAATATATAGAATTTATTATTAATACTAGTAAAGATTTCTTTTATAACCTTAATAAAGTTATAGCTTTTATAAACTAGTTAGTACTTACTAGCTTAAAGGTAGTATAGAGCTTTTTTAGTTTTATAAATTACTATTATATATTTATACTTAAGTATACTAAGATTAATAAACTACTTATAACCTTAATAATAGAGGGGGTAGCTTTCTACTAAAAAGCCACAGAGGATATAGTATTTTATTGGTTAAAAAATCTCTCTACCAAAGAGCTAATACTCTACTAATTTAACCTTAACATACTACTAATTATAAAAATAAACTACTTTAGCTATACTTTAGAAGAGGTAATATCTTAAGGAAATAAATATAATAATACTTATACTATGGTATACTACTTATAAAAGCTTTTAATAACATAATATAGCTATTTAATATATAATAAAAAGTTATTAGTAATTTTAATACATTTTTAAGTATAAAAAGTAAAGCTTTAAAGTACTACTAAATTTTAAATATTAATTAATTACTGAAGTTTTTGATATATTATAAAGAAGTAGTAGCTTACATAATACTAAAGCTAGTAAGTAGAAAAGCTTACTTAGTATAATTTCTACTTAAAGTAGTAGCTTAAAAAGCTGGTAGTAGTCCTTAATACCTTGGCTTAAAAGAAGTAAAATATCCTAAACGAATAAAATAATAAGTAAAAAAAAGGATAGGTAATTTAAATAATCCTTAATAAAGCTTAACTAATACTTACTTAGTATACTACTACTTAAAATATCCCTAATATAATAGTCTTTAATTAAAATAATAAGCTTTAAAAGCTATAAGAAGATATTATTACTTATAATAAGAAGTACTAAGAGGCTTATATAGTAGTACTTTAGTAAGCTAGAAGATTTTTACTAAAGCTATAGCTAAAGGCTTAAATTATAAAATCCTAAATTAACTACTAATATAGACTTTTATTTTAAAATATGATTTAAATACCTAGGGGGTAAAGCCTTAATAACCTACTTAACATTTTGTATATAATAATTATATAAATATATTATAATATACTAGCTACTAGCTACTGAACGTATAATAAAACCTTAGAACTTATTATAAGTAAATAGTATTAGCTATACTTTAGTAAGCTAGTCTAGAAGTTTATTAGTATCTATAATTTATAAGTATACCTATATTTAGTAATAAGCTAAGAAGGGACTATTATAGTCTTTACTAGTACTTAAATATAAGTAATTAAGGATCTTAATAGACTTTATTATATACTTCTTACTAATAAAAATAAAAAATACCTCTTACTTATAAGTTATTATTAACTAGCTAAGTAAAGATATTATATAAAAGAATATAAAGACTATAAAAGTAGAAGTTTATACAGAATAATTTATAAAGATCTTTTATATAATATATAAAATATTATAAATGATAGTTAGTAATAGAGGTAGTAACTAAACTAGTTACCTTTAGTAGTACTTCTGTAAGCTTACTAGTACCTAGTAGTTCTTTAGTACCTCCTTTTATCTATAAATAGATAGTAGTACTAAGTAGTTTAATTAGGAGGTCTAAGTAATTCTTTAAATATTTATTTACTTTATATAGAATAAATAAAATATCTACCTACCTATAGTATATCCAGTACTTAATAATAAAAAACTATAACTATAACTAAGTTTCGCTTTTTCTTTTTAGACTACAAGTATTATATAAACTTATTTACTATAGTAAATATTAAACTAAAGAATAGCTAAAAGGTTACTACTACTAAATTAGTATAATACCAAAAGAATATACTATAGATAGTATAAGCTATAATAACTATAGCTAAGTATAACTAAGAAAAGTTAGTAAACTACTACTAAAGCCTCGCTAAACGGTATTAGGTAGGTAATATAGTTTAGCTTTAATTAGTAAATATAGCTATATTATAACCCTTAAGGAAGCTTAACTAGCTATACTATAAGTATAAGGTAATAAGAATTATATTATTAAATACTATAAAGCTAGATATACTAAGAGGGGTATATAAGGTCTTTAATAAAAACTTACTTTAGAAAGTACTTAATAACCCCCTATTAGGGTAGTAGGTAGATAACTTCTATCTACTACTTATTATATATATTAAAAGTAAGCTTCAAGACGCTATAAAGAAAATCTTGGCTATAAAGAAATATGGTAGAAATAGTACTAGTATACTATAAGTATTAGTTAAATAGGTAGAATATAGGGAGCTAACTTAAAAGCTATTAAAGTAGGTAAGAGAAACTAAAGCTATAAAGGAATATAAGTAGACTACTAGGGGGGTACTAAAGCTTAAAGGGGGGGGATACTATTATAGGCTTTACTATAGGAGATAAGTATAAGTAGAACCTATATATAAAATAACTTTCTACTAGCAGTAACCTACCTAGTAGGCTACTACTTACCCCCTAGAGAGTAGCTAGACTATAAATTCTTCCTTCTTCCCCTCTTAAGTATAGATGTATTTAATTAAGGTACCTCTATTACTAACTAATAATAGCTACGCCCCTTATAAGTAAGTACTTAGTTAATAAGATAAGACTTCTACTTAAGTATAAGCTTCTAGGAGGTAGCTTAGCCTCTATAGTATACATAAACCTCTTATGTTTAAGCTTAAAGAGTAGATTCTAGTATATAGTATATATAGAATATCTTTTATAAAGTAGTACCTTTTGTAGTCTTATTAGGTGCTATTTAAATGTTATTCTTAGCATATCTAGCTGTAGTAAAAGTTGTAATATTTTTAAAAAAGATTTATTATATTAGTTATTATAGTAGAATTTAATATAAGGTTCTTTAAAAAGGTAATATATTACTTATAAACAAGAGTACCTTATTTCTTTAGTTAAAAGTATAATAAATAGCCTTTACTAAGCTTAAAAAGTACTTCTATATAGTATTACTCTTGTTTAATTCTAACCTAGGAGTACTTACCCTTATAGAAATAATTTACTCTAGCTTTCTACTTAGTAGTACTATTATATAGCTTAATAATAATAGTAATTTGTAACTAGTTACTTTTTACTTTTAAAAGCTTACTTTAGTATAATATAACTACCTAATATGTAAGAAAGAGTACCTTACTATAGTAAAGTACTTTTAAGCCTAGTAAGTAGAGCTTTAATATACTAAAAAGCTATTTTATATTATTATAGGCTTTAAATTAGTTTAGTACTTTTTAATAAAATAGAAGCTAATAAACTACTATAGCTACTAGCTAGAAAAGCTAGTAGAATATAACTTTTATATTATTTACTAGCCTAGTAAGAAGGTAAGTATACTAGTTATACTATTATATAGGGAATAAAATACCCTAGTAAGATAGAATCATAAGCGTTAGTAAGGGTATACTATCTAAGATATACTAAAATAATTTATTTTACCCGTTTAATTATATACTAATAGTATAATGATAGCTTATTAGTTATATACTAAATTACACTTAATCTTAATATCGTATATTCTAAAGGATAACTTCTTATAATAGATATAGGAAATAGCCAAAGAAAGGAATACAAATATATGATATATCTCCAATACTATTATAAATAGTATATAAGTACTCCTTACTAAAGTTAAAGTATATATATAGATTAGTAACTATATACTAGATATAACTAGATATCTTACCTGGTATAGCTACTTATAGGTCCTTAGTAATAATAACCTAGACTTTACATTAAATAAACTTTATACTAAGTTAATCTACTAAAGCTATAATTTAATATTAATAAGCTACCCAGGCTGTAATACTACCCTTAAGATTAAGTTATAGTATTTCTACTAGCTAGGGTGTATATAGGTTATATGTTATTCAAAAAACAACTATAACATCTATAGTTAAAGTAAGATTTAGTAATATACTAAAAGAAGCTATTTATAACCCTTTAAAGTCTTAGAGTACCTATAGTATAACCTTTTGATAGACTTTATTACTAATTTACTACCTTTAGGTATATTAAAAGCATATTATATATAGGTAATTTCTAACTAACTAAGTAAAACAGTAACTCTTAAGCTTATAAATGCTATAGAGGCCAAAGCCTACATAGAGTAGTTTCTTAAGTACTACTTCTACTTTTATAGTATACCTTAAAGTATTAGTAGTAATAGAGGTAGTAACTATATAAGTAGGTTTTAGAGGTACTTCTATACGCTAATAGGGGTTATATAGAAGTTAAGTATAGCTTACTACCTTTAAAGTAATAGCGTAACCGAGCGCTTTAACCAGGAAATATAAGCTATACTACATACCTATATAAGCTACTTATAAGGTAACTAGGTATAATAGCTACTAGTTATATAACCTATAATTAATAACTCTATAGTATTTATAGCTAATATAAGCCTTGTCTACTTTACTTATAGTTACTGTATAAAGATAATTAAAGTATATAAGAGTTATAACATTAAGATAAGGTTATATAACAAGGTAATAGAAAAGCTAGTTTAATATATAAATAATATAACACATATAGCCTAGGTACCTATAGCTATAACTTAATAGTATATAGAAGACGTAGTAAAGAAGTATTGTAGCGTAGCTAAGAGGTTTAAAATAGGTAATAAAGTTAAGCTTAATATATATCACGACTACTTCTTAGAATCTAACTATAAGCTAGACTAGCTATATAATAAGTATATTATTATAAAAGTAATTAGCCCCTTTATAGTTTAACTTAATATCCCGAGTAGTATTTATAACTAATTTTATATTAACCTACTTAAAAAGGTAGTACAAGACCCCCTACCTAGCTAGTATATAATACATATATAACTACCCCCTATAACGTATACGCATAGCAAGTCGCGGATTATAGCAAGTTGCATATCTCTTATCGCTAGCAAAAGCCCAATTTTCCCCTATTTATTAAAAACCGAATTATTAACTAAAAAAGACCTAATTTTAAGACTTAGGCTACACTAAGAGTTAGAGTATAGTAAATAATAGTATAGAAATTGTTATAGGATACTAAAGTATAGTATTTATAATTTTAATAAAACTAGGTTCCTAATAATAACTCTACTGAATATAAAGCTTATTATAACTTTCAACTATAAAAGAAAGCTTTATATAAAGTAGCATAGTAATTATAAATAGGTTTTTCTTATTTAGGGTATGTATATAGATGGCTAAGTACTACCTCTATATATTATTATAAGAGGTAGCTATATGTTACCTCCTCTCCTAGTATACTAACTACTATTTCCTAGCTATGTAGTATATTTATCTAAGTAAACATAAATAAATAATAAATGATATTGCCCTAAATTAGCTAAAGTACTTGAATTAATATATTAAGTCTTATATTAAGGGTTTTATTAATTTGAAATTTTTGATAGTAATAATAACTATAAATTAACTAACTTTAATAAATACTATAAGAAATAAAGTATTATTACTTTAAATATACCTTATTATTTATTATATTAGCTTTACCTTCTCAATATTAAATGCTTTAGCTTCTCAATATTAAATGCTTTAGCTTTAAAATATTAAATACTTTAGCTTATTAAAATACTTATATAGGGAAGAAATTAAGAAGATAATATCAATATAGATTTTATATATTACTAGGAATAACTTCTTTTTTACCTTTAAACTAATTTATTTTACCTTAAGAAGTAAAAATAATATATAAGCTAGATTTTTGTAAGGAAGCTTCATACTTTTTTAACCTTATAGTGGTTATTTCTTACTTCAATAATAAGTTAAAAATAATAATACTATTAAACTTATAGCTAAGTAGCTAAAGGTTTTAAAACTTAAACACACTAACTATAGTAGTAGAGGGTATATAGAGTATTACCTCTCTTTAAAATAAGATTTAAATATATTAAAGTAGTTTACTAATACCCTTATATAAAATAGTTAACTTATAAGTAAAAAGTATTAGTAAATTAGCTTATAAGCTTGTTATTATTTAAGCTAAGAACTATACGCTTTATATAAGGATAGAGGTATTAAGTAAGTATTAAAAGGTAGAAAAGACTTAACTATATCTTAAAGAGTTATTTAATACTACTAAAGTAAAAATACTATAAGTAGAAAAGAGTCGCATTAATACTAGAGGAGATAATAACCCTTAAAAGAAGGGTTGTGTAGAAGTTACTAAACTATATACAAGGTAATATAGTAATTAAAAAAAGCCTAAATATAATATATAAACTTATAAAGTAGTTTAGAATAGTAATAAGGAAGAAGGTTAGATATGGTTTTAATTAATTTTATATTTTATAGTTTAATTAACTTATACAGAGGGTAGAAGGGGAGGAAAGATAGCCCATTTACTATATAGGTACGTTATAGTAAGGAGATAAGGAAAGTAATATAAATAGAAATTATATATATAATTTAAAATAGCTTCTTTTTTGAATATAAAGTATTTTAGCTTACTTTAATTAAAATAAATTAGATAAGTTGGCTTAAGTAAACTATCCATTTTTAATTAAAAAGTAGTTATCTTGTTTTTAAATTCTAAACTATAAATAGATACTAATACTACTCTACGTATACTTAAATAGCTAAGCGTTTCAAAACTTAAAAATAATAATATAGTACATAATATAATATAAAGCTTTATATTACTCTAGAAAAATGTTATAACTTATTTATAGAGGTTATTAGCTTATTTATATAAAGTAGTTAATATTATTAGTATTATAGGTTACTTAAGTAAGTAAACGCTTTATAACGTAGGTATAAAGTTATTTGTAGATTCTAGTGTATAGAAGAGAGGATCTAAAGTAAAGGGAAGGAAGGAGGAAGGCTGCAATATAGCTACCTAGCAGACCTACTTTAACAAAGGTAGATTTATATAATCTAATTAGCCTAGCTAGGCTAACATCTTTACTTTCCTATTAATAATCTAATTAATATTCTAATACTAGTAGTCTTTTAATTATTACTACTAGTACTATTAGATTATACCTAAATCTACTTTTAGCGTAATTAAATACCTATTTTACTATAATATAGTAGAAAACGTAACAAAAGTAAAAGTATAATACTTTTACTAGGCTATAAAAACTATATAGCTGATTAGCTAATTACAGCTAATTAATCTAGTTTATAAAGTAAATACTCTATTACTATCCCTATCCTTTTGCCTACATAATTCTTTTTTTACTTATTACCTTTATATAATCTATCCCTCTATTTATATATTAATCTTATTATTAGTTTAATATAAAGGATAGTTAAAGGTTAGTTATTATAAGGTTATTTATAGATTTAGTAATAACTTTATAGGTGTAACTAGGCTTATATAATCTAAGATAGACTAAAGCCTGCGCGCCTACTAAGGCGAAAGTATAGGCTGTTACTACCCTACTTTTGCTAGCGCTAGGCGTTACCTTACTTTTACCTTACTTACCCACTTTCCTTCCAGAACTAGATTAATCCTATATTGTAGTACTAATTTAAATTTAATACTACTAACTTTTTCTTTAATATACTTTACTAGTTAGCAACATAGATTAGCTAGTAATTTACATTTTTTAACCTTATAAACATATTATAAGTTTATATAACTATAATATAAAAATTCAATTAGCTTTTATTAGTATTTAAATTACTAAATAATTCTATATCTTTAAAATATATTTATATATTATAGCTTACCTTACTGTATATACTATAATACTATTAAGCTATCTAACCCTTCTTTAATAAACCCCTTTTATTACCTTCTTAAGGTACTAGATGTTTCCCTTTACCTTTTTCTTCTAAAATAACCTAAGATTCTTTTATGCTAAGTACTCCTCTAAGCTAGATATATATCTTTTTTACTCTCTAGTACTTAGTAAGTACTATATTAGTATTCTAAAATATATATACCTAATTTATTAAAATTATAATTAAGTATACTATTACTTATATACCTTTTACTAGCTAGTTAACTACTTCAATTATTAGTATTAAAAAGCTTCCTTAATAAGCTAAAATTTAACTTTTAATAAAGTTAGATTATAAAAGTACTTTATAGTAGTTAAAAAGTATTTATAACTAATAGGCTAGTAGTTTTAAGAGGTTAGTTATAAGAGGTATAGGCGTCTATATATATATATATTAAGCTTCTTAATTACATAATTTAGATCTTAAGGTAAAATACTAGCTCTATAGAAAGTAGATTTAATATTTTTATTTATAAAGATCTTATTATAAGCCTTATAAAAGATAATAAAGAACTTAGACTTTATAATATAGTTGATAAAGTATTTAATAAATAGGTTATTTTATCCTTATATACGTATTTAAAAGGGAAGTAAAGCGTAATATCTAACAGCTAGAGTAAGAAAGGTAAATATAGAGGTATACTAATAGTTATAATATTATTCTACTTATAGTATTTATTAAATTTAACTAATAAACAGCTCCTATACTTGTTAATTATAAGTATCTAATAGATACCTTTTGCGTAAGCCAAGGTATACTTATTAAAATACTTAATCTAGTCTAGGCTAGTTTTATTGTTAGTCTATCTATTAGTAGTTAGTTTAATTACCTAGTTACCTGGAAAGCCTAATTCTATTAACTAGTTAGTAAGGTACTAAGATCTCTAAATAATTACAAAAGGTAGGGTATACTACCCCCCTAAATTAATAAACTTAATAACTATAGCGTATTTATAGTTACTAGGCTAGATAAATTTTACTTTTCTACGTCTATTAGTACATGTAATAACTATTAAAATAGTCATATTGCCCATTATAAGCTCGTCTTATTAAAGTTATATAAATCCTTATAGTTAATACTATATTTAGCTATTATACTACCTAATAATATAAACTACCTAGAAATAACCTCTTGATCCTCTTAAAGTACCTTTTAATAGTTATATAGATAATTAAATTTGGTTTTTAAAGTTAGCTATAAGTTAATAAACCTCTTAGCCTGATGCTTCCTAATAGGTATCCTATTCTACGTCTATAGTAAAAGATTTACTGTATCTTCTATACTAGTAAGTTGTAGAGGAAATCCTTTAGAATCCTACTTAATAACGTATTAAAGAAGTATTTTCTCTTTAATTAAATTAAGTTTATATTATTAGGGCTAGATATTGTTGTAGCGTAACTAATTATTTATTCTATAGCGTAGGGTACTTTTAGGGATACTATATATCTTTGTAGCGCGTTGTATACTAAACTTCTAGCCTATAGTATACGTTAATTAGATTACATTAATAGTAAGAATAATCTTATCTTCTTAGGTGTAAATTAGTATTATAGTTATTAAGTCATTACGCGTTAAAGGTTTAAGTAGCTAGGAATAAAGCACGTCTTGGAAAAAGTACATTACTAACTAATATTTGTTGCTAACTAGTAAAGTACGTTAATAATACTTTATGCTTAATAGTATTTATTAAAGTTAGTTAATTTATAGCCATTATAACTATTAAGGATTAAAAGCTAATAAAACCCCTTTACATTGCCCTTTCTATATTAATTAAAGTATTATAGCTAATTTAGGCTAATATTATATATTATTTATTTATTTTTACTTGAATAAATATACTATATACTTCGGAATTCGTAGTTAGTATACTAGGAGAGAAGGTAATATTTACCCTATATAGTAACATATAAAGTATAAGGGGCGTAGCTATTATAAGTTATTAATAGAGGTACCTTAATTAAATATATCTGTACTAAAGAGGGGAAGAAGAAAGAATCTATAGTCTAGCTACTCTCGAGGGGGTAAGTAGTAGCCTACTAGGCAGGTTGCTACTAGTAGAAGGTTATTCTATAGATAGGTTCTACTTATACTTATCTTTTATAGTAAAGCCTATAATAGTATCCGCCCCTTAAGCCTTAGTACTCCCCTATTAGTCTACTTATATTCCTTTATAGCTTTAGTTTTTTTTACCTAGTCTAATGGTTCCTAAGTTAGCTTTCTATACCCTACCTATTTAACTAATACTTATAGTGTACTAGTACTATTTATACTATATTTTCTTACAGCTAAGATCTGCTCTATAGCTTATTTAAACTTACTTTTAATATATATAACAAGTAGTAGGTAGAAGTTATTTACTTACTACCTTAGTAGGGGGTTATTAAGTACTTTTTAAAGTAAGTTTCTATTAGAAACCTTATAAACCCCTCTTAGTATATTTAGCTCTACAGTATTTAATAATATGATCTTTATAACCTTATACTTATTGTATAGCTAATTAAGTTCCCTTAAATGTTATAATATAGTTATATTTACTAATATAAGCTAGACTATATTACCTACTTAATACTTCTTAGCCAGGCTTTACTAGTAGTTTACTATCTCCTCTTAGTTATACTTTACTATAGTTATTATAGCCTATACTATATATAGTATATTCTTTTAATACTATATTAACTTAGTAGTAGCAACTTTTTAGTTATCTTTTAGTTTCATATCTATTACAGGAAATAAGTTTATATAATACCTATAGTTAAAAAGAAATAGTCCAAACTAGTTATAGTTATAGTTTTATTATTAAATACTAGTTACACTATAGCTAAGTAGGTATCTTAGTTATTCTATATAAAGTAAGTAACTATATTAAGAATTACTTAAATCTGTTAATTGAACTACTTAGTACTACTATCTATTTATAAATAGATAAAGGTACTAAGAAGCTACTAAGTACTAGTAAGCTTATAGAAGTACTACTAAAAGTAACTAGTTTAGTTACTACTTTTATTACCAACTATTATCTACAGTATTTTATATATTATATAAAAGATTTTTATAAAGTATTCTATATAGGCTTTTACGTTTATTATCTTTATATTTTCTAATATAATATTTTACTTAGCTAATTAATAATATCTTATAAGTAAGAGGTACTTTTTGGTTTTATTAGTAAGAGGTATATAATAAAGTTTATTAAGATCTTTAACTACCTATAGTTAAGTAGTAGTAGGGGTTAAAATAAACCTTTTTTTACTTATTATTAAATATAGCTATACCTATATATATTATAGTTACTAATAAACTTCTTAACTAATTTACTGAGGTATAGCTGATACTATACTCTTATAATAAAGTCTAGGGTTTTATGATGCCTTAGATAGTTAGTAGCTAGTATATTATAGGAGATTTATATAATTATTATGTATAGAATATTTAGTAGGTAATTAAGGCTATACCCTCTAGGTACTTAGACCTTATCTTAGAATAGAAGTTAGTATTACTAGTTAATTTAGTATTTTATAATTTAAGTCTTTATCTATAGCCTTAAGAGAAAGCTCTTAGCATATACTAAAGTACCACTATATAAGCCTTTTAGTACTCCTTATTATAAGTAATAATATTTTTTATACCTCTTAAAGCTTATTATTCTAATTAAAAACTATTATATTAGGGATATTATAAGTAGTAGTATACTAAATAAGTACCTATTGGGTTTATTAGAGATTATTTAGATTACCTATCCTTTTTTTTACTTATTATTTTATCTTTTTAGCATATTTTACTCCCTTTAGGATAAGGTATTAAAGACTACTATTAGCTTTTTAGGCTTATATTCTTAGTAGAAGTTATAGTAATTAAGCCTCTTTACCTACTAGCTTTACTACTTAATAAGTTGCTACTTCTTTATAAAGTACTAAAGACTTTAGTAATTAGTTAATACTTATCATCTAGTAGTATTTTAAAGCTTGACTTTTTACACTTAAAGGTATCTTAGTATTACTAATAACTTTTTACTATCTATTAAATAATTATAATATACTAGTATTAGCTTCTATAAGTAGTATACTATAGTATAGATATTACTATATTTATCTTCTTTAAATATTACCCCCCCTAAAGTATAGCTAAAGTAGTTTATCTCTACTACTATTAGTATATTAGAGTTAAACTAGTAAAGTATTAGTTTCTTAGTAAAAAGGCTTTTTAACCTATAAAATACTATATCCTTTATAGCTCCCTAGTAGAAAGCTACCCCCTCCCTTTATGAAGGCTATAAGTAGTTTAATACTTCTAAAATAGTTAAGTATAAAGATGTAGTAGTAATTTATAAAGCTAAAGAAGATTTATACTACCTTTAAGCTAGTGGGTACTAGCTAGTCTATAATAACTATAATCCTATTATAGTTATAAAAAACACCCTTACTAGTATTAATAATAAATCTCATATACTTAATAGTTATAATAATAAACTTATACTTATTAAGGTTAAAATTAAGATTTATTACCCCTAAGGTATATAATACCTACTAAACCTTCTCTATATAGGCAAGATCTTCTTTACTTACATATATAGATAAGTATATTATTAAAGTATACTATAATAAAGTTATTTAAGTATTTTTAAAAGAGTATATTAATATACTACTAGAAGGTTACTAAAGCCCCTATAAGGCTAAAAGGAGGGACTAATTACTTAAATAGCTTATACTTTATTTAAAATACTATTGTATATTTATATTCTTCAATAATCTAAATTTTACAAAAAGCTACTATAATATCTAGTTTTATATATTACTTTACTATAGCTACTTTTAAGAGGGTTTTAGAGATTAATAGTAGTATTTAGTAATCCTATTTTACAAGCGTATTAAAGGTATAATAGTCTATATAAAAACAAATTCTACTGCCAGGTTCTTTTATAAAAAGTATTAATACCCTAGTAGCTAAGCTACTAGCTTTAATAAACCTCTTATCTAATAGATCCTTTAGTATTTTCTTTAGGATAAAAGGTTCTTTTTATAATATATTATATAGGGGTCCTTAGGGGAGTATTAGCTCCGTAATATTAAAACCCTTCTCTAGGTATATCTAGTAGTTTACCTTAGGTAAGTATAGTAGAACTAAATAAGCCTTAGTTAGGTTAAATAGTAGCCAGAACTCTTTAAGTAGCTTTACTAATACCTTTATAGTAACATGATTTATTTCCTTAGGCTTTAAAGCCTTTTTAATATTCTTAAAACTAAGTATTATAACCTATACTATAGCCTTACTAGTAGGTAACTAGTCTTTTATAACCTACCAATATATAGCTATATATAATAAGGTAGAAAGAAACTAGATCTTATAAAGTTAAAATAGCTTTTTTTATATAGTAAGGTATACTCTAACTTATCCTAAGCTATGGTAGACTAGCTACTCCTCTATATTATATACTATATAGTTATCGTCTATTTATAGCTTGTTAAGGAATACATTTTTATTTAGTCTTTTTATAATAAGCTTTACTATTTAGGTAGTACTATACTTTTTATACTAATTTAACTACCTAGATTAATCCTACCTAACCTACTACCTACTCATACCTACTTTCTCTAACTTACTATTAATTAACCTAACTATCCTAACTTTATTACTAATAACAAAACGCTATAATAGACTTTTTATTACCTAACCCTACCTTATAAGGCGCCTCTAACTATAATAACCCTTTTTACTACATTAAGAACCCCCCTAAATGTAGCCCTAGTAGCAGCGCGCCTAGTAATTGAATTCATAAGCTTATAGCAACCCTATAAGCCTTTACCTATAATTACAGTTTTATAATTATATACTATAGCCCCTCCAATATTATTAATAGTAAGCCTACTTACTATACCTTCTAATATAACTAAGATGTAGTCTATTAAACTAAAGCTATTAGTATCTACTAATGTAAAGTATAGAAGGTTAGCTACCTATAGTGTAGTATAGTAGCTACCTATGCGTAAGATAGTAGGAAGTAAACGTTCTAGCTTAAGTATAGAGAGTATAACTATAGCCTATCTTTTAACCCTTTAGCTTATAGCATCTATTACTAACTCTCTACTATTTGGGTAGCTTTTATTACTAACTTATTAAAGTATAAAGCTATTAAGCTATATAAGATTACTACTATTGTCTATAAATAAACTCATTTTAAGAAGCCTTTTATTAAGTAGAAGGATATCAATAATATCTATTAGAAGCTACGCTATAATGCTTTTAGAGGTAAGACTACTACCTAGGCTGTCTTTTAAAACCTCTAACTCTATAGCTTATATTACTATATCCTCTAGAGTTAAGTTAACTCTAACGTACATAAGGTACTTCTCTAGATATACTTGTAGCATAAGATAATCTAGAAGTGCTTCCCTTAGGTCCTTAGCTTTCATAATACGCATAAAACTAACTACTTTAAGATACCTCTCTTCTAGGTTACTAGGACTACTAATACTAGCTTACTCTTTAACTATACTTTTATCTTTATTTTATCTAAGCGCTATAAGGGCTATAACTTCCTTATTAAGTCCTTTAATATTATTTAATATAAGGTTAGTATTAATACCTTATGTATAGCTATTACTAACTTTAAAAATATACTTTACTTAGCTATAGTAGAGGTCTTACCTACTACGTAGCTTTAACTTTATATTTTCTATACTAACGCTAATATTAACCTTAATATTAAAAGGAAGTAGTAAAGCCTTAGTAGTACTAAAGTTAATAATAAGTTATATATCAATAAGGATAAAGAAGCTACTAAGGCTACTACCTAAGCTAATAAGGAGAGGAAGGTAAAGACTATAGCCATCCTTTATAACCCCTAGGCCTAAGCTCTTAATAAGCTAGCTTATATAAATAAGTTCTTTACTACTTAGTAACTTCATCCTACTAAGTTTAAGTATACCCTAACTAGGTTCTATTAGCTATAGGCTTATATACTTTATACCAATACTAAAGAAGACTTTAATGTAGCTTAGGTAAAATTGTAGTAAAAGTTTACTAGTTAATAGCCTACTCTATACTACTTTATAATTACTTACCTTCCTCTACGCTCCAAGTAGGCTTAATACTTTATTAGTAAGTATAAGAACTTTAGGATATTAATAAACTTACTAACTAAGACTACCTATAAGGATCTTAAGTTATATATTATTAATAGTAATACTAATCTCTATACTATGTTCTAGACTATTAATAGGATACTAAGAAATAAAGAGTACTTACATATTAAGTTAGTAAGTATTATAAAGTTCTATATAAAGTAGGAATAACTTTATTAAAAATAGCTTAGTAATATCTCTAAGTAAGTTAGATATAAGGTACTAAACCTTGTAGCTTATTAATACTATATTTCCTTTATAGTAATACCCTTATAAACTAAGACTAACTTACCTAATCTTTAGCTTTACTATAGTTACTTTATATACTAGTATAAGGTACCTTATAGTTATAAGATCCTTAGGATTATAAAGTTATAAGGTTAAAAGATTCTTATAAAGTATAATATTTATTTTTAGTAGTAGTTAAAGTTGTCTTTAGTATATTTACTTTAATCTCCTTTTAGGATTAAGTCTAATAATAGTAGGATCTTTATAACGCCCTTATGTAAATTAAGGACCCCTATATTGTTACAAACCTCTAAGGTAGACTAAGGACTGCTAAGATAGTGCTAAGCAGCGCCCTAAGTAGCGCCCGAAGTAGTGCGCCCCTAAGCAGCGCGCCCCCGAGCAGCGCGCCCCTAAGCAGCGCGCCTCTAAGCAGCGCACCCCTAAGTAGTAGCGCTATTACACTAAAGCTAAAGTAGCCTTATAAGGTAAAGAACCTAGGCTTATAGCCTATAAGACTAAGTATTTAGTTTAACTAATTAGAATTTAAGTATAAGGCCTGTAATAAGCTAGTCTTTTTGTTGCTAGTAGCTAGCTAGTAGTTACGTACGTAGGAGGAGATTATAGTTGTAATAGGGGTGCTGGTAGTAAAGAAACAGCGCAGCCGCTGTAGAGGAGGAGTAGGAGCTCTACTATTAATAGCGCTAGTAAATCTTTAACCTAGATAAATTAATTAGATTAGAAAAGGTTAAATATATAATTAATCTAGCTTATTAAGATCTCTTAATTACTATAATAAAATTTAAATTAAATAAAAAGTAGAAGACTTTATGTAAGTACTTAGGTAGGATTAATCTAGGTAGTCTAATTAGTATAAAAAGTAAGGTACTACCTAGATAGTAAAACTCTTTGTAATATATATATAAATAGTCTATATAAAGCTACTAATTTCTAGCTTTAATATAGCTACTTCTTTAGTATAGACTAGTATACTTTAGTTAGTAAAAGTACTAAGTATATATTTAGTTTGATCTATAAGTAGTAAGTAAAGAGAATAAGTAAAGGTATAATTTACTATAGTATAGGTATTATACCTAAAGTCTAGTAAGGCCTCTATAATATATTTTTTATTAACTTATATTATAATTAAAGCTAATAAGCCTTTTATATCACCTTTTTTCTTAAACTCTTTCTACCTTTATTATTCCTCTCTAATAGACTTAAGTACCTAACTTTATACTTAAGCTACTTTTTTTCTAAATTTATACATCTAGTTAATTATTTAGTCTCTTTATTAAAGTAGGTAGGTACTCGTTATTAAGGTTATACTATAGCCTTAAAGACTTAGACTATCTTACTTTTAGTATACTATAAGTAATCTCATTTTAAGTGCTCTCTCTTATAATATTAATAGTAGTGCTATATATCTTCTTTACTAAAGGAATTATAATTAAGAGAGGCTTTAACTTTCTAAGTCTTAACAGTACTCATTATTTAAATAACTCTATTATAGTCTACGTAAGTAGGTACTAAGTACTTTACCTTAGTACCTTAGTATATATAAGTTTATATAGTTCCGCTTTTTTAATACTATTTAAACCTTATAAGCTAGCTATTATAATTTATTAATAAGTTAACTACTACTAAGCTTTTTTGTAGACTAGACTTTAAAGCTTCTTTGAAAAAGGTAATTTTTATAAGGATATTACTAGATCTTAGCGACGGCCTAGAGATAACCTAGCCTAGCCCTATAGGCCGCCCTACATTTCCCTATAGTTATAGATAAAACCGTTCCTACAGGCCTAGCCTATAGGAAAGAACAAGTTAAATTCTATATTATTACCTATACCTATATTACCTTTACTATTAATTCCCTTCCTAGTTAAGGCCTTATAGTAGACTTCTTATATTTTTATATTATTAGCCTTAGGTTTTTTTACTTTAGCTAACGTTTTTTTCTAGTTTAATAAAAAAGTTAAAAAGTAACTAGTTTTCTCTTTAGTAAAGAGTCTATAGTAAGATAGTAGTATAAAACTAGGTATTTAGATGTTTATATATATAGTTAAGGTATAATATAAAGTTAGTAAGGTTATATATACCTTAGTTCCCTCCTAAAGTATAAAAAGTAGTAAGTACCTACTAGGGATTAGTTTCTAAGTAGAAGTTAATTAGGTATTAAACTTTTATATTTAACTTATAAAACTTCTTATTTATAAAGATCTTATTTTATAATTACTACGCTTAGCTAGTATATTTACTTTTTTTACTTATAAACTTAAGAAGGTTAGGTAATCGCTGTTATTAAAAGGTGGTATTACTAAGGATTTATAAGGGATTACTAATAGTAAGTTTAGAGGTTATATTCCTTATTATTATAGTTAATTTGAATTATCTTAATCGCTTCTTAGTAAGCTTTATAACTCTTTATTAAAGAAAGCTTACTATAGTACTTCTTACTACCTAGATCTAAGCTTCTAATATATTTTAAAGGTTTTAGGTATTTATAATATAAGTATATAGTAAATTAGTAAAGTACTAAAGAGGTACTAGTAGGTTAGTAAAGTATAAATATATAAGGGGTATACCTATTATTAGTCAATAATAGAGGTACCTTAATTAAATATATTTATACTAAAGAGGGGAAGAAGGAAGAATCTATAGTCTAGCTACTCTCTAGGGGGTAAGTAGTAACCTACTAGGTATGTTACTACTAGTAGAAGGTTTTTCTATATGTAGGTTCTACCTATACTTATCTTCCATAGTTAAGCCTATAATATAGAGGTACTACTTAGTAACTTATATATATACTTTAAATTATAAAAACCTATTAATAATTACTACGCTACTTTATATAAAGCCTTCTCTTATAATTAGAAGTTATAATAACGTTTATATATAATAGTATTCCTATTAAGAACTTAGTCTTATTAAAATTATAAATATTTTAATTTAGTATTTTATACTTTATAATTATGTTTTATATAAGTATTAACTAGCCTTTTATAATTATAAAATCCTTAGCTATAGCCCTCTGATAGTTAGTTTAATATTGAAATTGTCTTTTTAATTTAGAGACATATTATATAAATTTAGAAGTTAGTTAGCTATTTCTTATATATATTCTTATTATGAAGGGAACCCTTAAGTAATTGGGTTAATAATGTATTTAAAAAGCACCTTTTTTTTAAATTCAGTTATTTTTATTAGATTTAGTTATTCTTTAGATTATATAACGCGTCTAGTATGTTAGTCTTAGAGTGTTGTTTAAGGGACCCTAAAGGTTTAGGCTACCTTTTATATAGATACTTTTAGGTTAGTCATAATAGCCTAGACGGTAAGGATAATACACCTTTTAATTAAGGTAGTTTATATAGTTGTATATATAGGAAAGTTAGTATAAAAGTGAAAGAGGTAGAAAGAAGGAAAAGTAGCTAACTTACTATGTTAGCTAACTTACTATATATGTATACGGAGGAGCCTTTTAAAAGTTCGTATAGAAAGTGCTAAGGTTAACCTATGTTATAGACAGGGAAAATTGTAGGGGGGTTGTAGAGGCCTCTTCTAATACTACTTTCAGCCAGCATCACAAGAATTAAAAGGCGTTAATTAGGTGCTGTATTATAAGGCTATTCAGGGCTCTACAGGGCCTATGGGAAGGAGCCTTAGAGCAGTATTTTCTAGCCTATTAACCCTCCTTATACTTGTTGCCTCCATCTAGGGCGATAATGGCTTCAATGTAGGCTAAGATCTATTCTATCTAAGCCTGTATTTGCTCTTGTAATAATGCTACCTAGTAGTCCTGCTATACCTTAACTACTACTACCCTACTTATAGGTACCCCTTTTTGTATTGTAAATTGCTTTATCTATGGCTAGTAGGGCTTGATAGGATTAAGATTAGGGCTATTCCTATACTAAGGAAGCTTTTCTATTAAATAGGCTAAATAAGTATAATAGATAAAATAGTAATTATATAATAAAGCTTTATCCTCTTAGATAATAGTTCTAGGTAGGTACACCTTAGTAATAAATAGGAATAGTTTTAGTAGGAGAATCTCCTTCTAATACCTATACTAGTTAATTCCTCCTTTACCCCTATCGGCTAACTTTCCTATAGTAGTATTCTAACTCTATATAGGTTTGTAGCCTAGAGTTAGTTAGAGGTAAAGCTAGGCTATTCTATTCTCTATCTCCTATTTAAGATGCTTTACTAGCTTTAGCTCAGTATTAATCGCCTTAACTTTCTTATTAGTAGCCCTCTTCTCTATAGCTATCTTAAGTAACTAGTAGTAAAAGGGGCCCTTCTCATTATATGTAAAGAAGACTTAGAATATAAACTTTAAATATCTCTTTTACTATTTATAAATATAAGACTTTATATAGGCTTTATAGGACTATCTTTAGAGATAGTAGCTACTGTAGTAATAGCTAAGTATAATAGATATTTTATTAGACTAAATAACCTTCTTCTAATTATCTAAAGTCTAGTAGTAATAGGCTAGATACTAAGAAAGCCTCTATTACTTTATCTAAGCTATAAGGCTAGGCTTCCTTATTAGTTTAGTTTTCTAGAAGCTAGTATGGTAAAGGATCTAAAAGATAGTAGTAGTAGAGATATCTAAGCCTTCTTCTTATTAGATTTTACTAGTAATATTAGCATAGGTTTTTTTGTAGCTATATTAGTTGTAGTAAACCTTAGAGAGGATAGTACTAGCTACAGGCTTTATAGCCTTCTTTAGTTAGCCTAATTAGGGAGTATCTTTAATGTACGAAGGTTATATAAAGAGGGTAGGTGCTGTTAGATTAAAGCCTTACTTCTTAGCTTAGAGGAGGATATCTTTCATTATACGCCTTAAGATACTAAGTACCTCTACAACTTTATTACCTAACTTACTACTAATACAGCTACAAAGGGCTAGAATTCCTGCCATTATTACTAGGTTAATATAAGGCGCTATAATAGGTTAATTAGGGGTGTAAAAAGGTTAAAATTTATAATGAAACTTTAAGCGAAATTTGTAATTAAAAAAGTAGCGTTTTTGTTATAAAAAGGCTAGTAGGGGCCCTTACAAAAAAGAAATAATGATTATAGGTTAAGTAGTTTACTTAGATTAGTTAATATTAAGTAGGGCGGTAGAGGGCTAGCGGCCTTAGTACTTTTTATACGAACTTTTAAAAGGCTCCTCTATATACGTTAATATAATACTTACTATATATATATATATTACTATTAATTATTATTATAACTATCTAAGTAACTTAAACCTTTCTTTTATAACTCTTACTCTTTAAATTAAATAAAAGTTTGAGGCTAAGGGGGTCTAATAAAGTTACTTTATCAAGTAGGAAAATATAACCTTTATATAGATTCTTATTAATAACGAAGATAAGATAAAGATATAGGCTTTTAAGCTACTACTTAAAAAGCTTATAACCTTCTAAAATGCTTTTGTAATAAGCTCCCTTTCAGGCTTTACACGCGCTTAGCTTTAATTAAAGCTAATAAGCGCCTACTATAGCGTAAAAGCTTATAAGCTTACCCTTCTTAGTCTAGTACCTATATATAAAGGTATTATTGAGTACTTATAATTAGCCCTTAAAACATTAATAGTAACTCGAAAAAGCTTCTAGTAATTTACCTTTAATATACTTATAAGAATTAATATAATAACTCTATTTAAGTAGTACCTTACTAATTAAAAGTTTAATAGTAATAGTAAAACTATTTACTATTGTAACTTAAAGCCTTTACATAGCCTAAAAAGACTTTTACTAACTAATTAAATATACTATATTCATAAGAAATAAAGGTATAACTTAACTAAGTACTTATAACATAAAAGGTATAAGGCCTATAGTAAGTATACTACTAACTATAATAAAAAAGATTAATTACAACCTATATATACCTACTTCCTTATTTAGTATAAAGGTATTAGTGGACTTAATGTAAGTAATAAGACGTCTATAAGCTACTTTTATACTTTTAAAGATTATATAAATAAGGAGGGCTTAAGTAAAGCCTTCTTTATATTCTTCTTTAAGTTTACCCCTAATAGTATAAAGATTATAACTACTTTTACTAAATTATTAGCGTTTTATATATTCATAAAGACTAACTATAATAATAATCTACTTAATAAATTTCTTAGCCTTAAAAGTTTATGTAGTTAATTAACTTTTCATAAGATTATGTTAAATACTAGCATAGCTACTTTTTTAATTACTAGCTACCCTTAGTATCTAGCTTGATAAAAGTACTTTCCTCTAATCAAGTAAACTTTAATATTTAATATAAAAGTATACTTTCAAAGTAGTAATACTTTTATATCCTTAGGTATTGTTATAGTACCTACCCTAATAGAAAAGATTACATTTTATATAACACTCTCTAATACTCCCTTTATTCTTTTCTTTATAAATGTAAATTAACTTTATATATACCTTTAACTTTATAACCTTCTTATTATCAAGGAGGATAGCTAGATAATAGCTACTATACTTTTTATCTAGTAATAAAGTTACTTATAGATACCTCTTAACTACTAAAAGAAGTAATTTCTAGCTAATATCTTCCTAACTAAAGGAGAGCTTTACTACCTTTACTATTAATTTAGCTACTGTTGGAATATCGATCGGATTCTTAATAGGAAAGTGGAGACGTCGGCCTGGCTAGGCTAATTAGATTACACGGATCCACCTCTGTTAAGTAGGTCTACTAGGCAGCTATATTACAGCCTTCCTCCTTCCTTCCCTTTACTTTAGATCCTCTCTTCTACACACCTAGAATCTAGAAATAACCTTATACCTACGTTATAAAGCGTTTATTTACTTAAGTAACCTATAAAACTAATACTAATTAGTAGTTAACCTTATAAGTTACTACTAGATACTATAGTAGTTAACCTTATAAGTTACTACTTAAATACTATAGACTAGTAAGGCTAATAGAAGAGATAGATTAATTAACTTCCTAGTCTTCCTATTTACTTAGCTAAAGGATAGAGTAAGCTAATTAAACTTATACTAATAAAACTATTACTAGATCTATTTATAAGTAATTAAGTAACTACCTAATAAAAAAGTACCTAAGGCCTTAATAATAAGCTTTAATCTTTAGAAGAAATAACCTAACTAGCTACTATTAATATTATAATAGCTAATAGAGGTAACTAGCTTAAAGAGCGTCTATTACGTATAACTATTACAAAGATCTTTATATACGTTGTAAAGCCTTTTATCTTTACCCTTTTTTATCTTAACTACTACTACCTTTTAACTTTAGTAAAGAGATAACTAACCTAGCCCTTCTTAAGGCCCTTATAACAAGGTAGCCTAGACTCCCCTCTTTTTGAGTAAATAGTACCTAATAGGCTAAAAGCTCCTCCGTTACTTTACTAACCTTCTTTTACATTCTACTACTAATAAATAGTAGCTATAAATAATAACAACAACTTTATTTAATAGCTTAGATTACCTTTATTCTAATCTATCCCTTTTATTAAACCCTTTATCTATTTAGTTAAACTATCCTCAACTAAATAAGATATAAGATAGGCTTTAATTTACTACCCTTATCTCTTTTCTCTCTCTTATTATTATAATTAACTATTATTTACCTTATTTACTTATAACCTTCCTCTTCCCCTCCTTATTAGTATTATTTTCTTTAATAGAGGACTTAACTAGCTATTACTAGTACTAAGTTGTAAAGAAATTATAATAAAGGTTTTAGGTAATTAACCATTAGATATCTACTATCTATATATACCCTTCTAGCCTTTGTCTAGGGGAAACGCCTAGGTTTAAGACGTTGTTAGAGTACCTATCTAACTAAATCCCTTTATTATAATAGCTAAAAACTTAATAAACCCCGCTCTACCCCCTCTATAACTAGGTATTAGTTATATTATCTCTATACTTATTAAGATCTCTAGGGATATTAACTATAATACATGGGGGAAATAGTTATTTTTTAACCTATTAAAGGCTAATAATACACCTTTATAGGTAGCATCTTTTATTACCTTCCTTATTAAATACTATACTAGATAAGGGCTACTAGGGTAGGACTTATAGTTAGAGTTTTAATTAGACTTTAAAGCCTAGCCTAAAGAAGCCTTTATTAAGACCTCTTTACTAATTATAATAATCCTTTCTAACTACCTTTACGCTAATAGCATTTACATTGATACAAATAGAAGTTATATTATAAAGAATATTATTAACGTTATTAGCTAGGAGAGATTTTATATATAGACTTAGGCTAAGATTAATAAAGTTACTAATAAGTACTAATTATTTAAAACCCTCCTTAGTAAAAAGGCTTTTACTAATAATATCTAAGGAGGCTAGCCTATTATAACTAGTTAATAAAACATATTAGGTAATTATAATAAACCTCCTCCTCTTCCTCCTCTACTAGTAGACTTATTAATAAATACCCTCTACTATTATTATTAGTATAACCTAAACCTTAATAATTAAGTACCTCCTTTAAAGTAGCTTACTAATTTAATAAAGCTATATATAAGTAAGATAAGATATAGTAGAGAGATGTATAATGTCTTTAAGTTAAAGATACTTATGTTTTATAATAACTATTATAAAGCTAGTATGCTATAGAACTACTTTACGAGTACCTTCTCTATTATACTCTATAATAAGGCCTTAGCCTTCTATTTTAATTATCTTTATAATGATTAGGCTTTTATTAATTTTTATATAATAGCTTCTTATGTAAAGTTATACTTTAAGACTAAAGAAAGCTATTAGGCCTACCTCACTAAATAGTATAATCCTACCTTTAACTATATTATTATTAATAACCTAGGGAAGTTAAAAATAGAGGTACTTAAAGTAATACTTAATAAGTATATTACTATCTAATAAGCCTTCCTAACTATATGTAATACTATGGATTCTTCTTAACTTTAGGTACTTAATACCTACTATACTATAAAGACATATAAGTTAGCTCTATTTAGCCTAGTACCTACGTATAAAGAAGTCTATAGTTAACTCTAATTAGTAATTAGTATGTTGATAGTAATTAATACTAGCCTTTATTACTTTATAAGTAATATACCCCCTACTAATAGGGCTACTAAAGGTTAATACTTTACTTATTAAAAGTTTAATAGTAATAGTAAAGATTCCTAATTTAGGCGCCTTAGATTATGATTTTAAGGGGGTAAATAGGTAATTAAAGTTTCTTTCTAACCATAATAAAAAAGTATTATATTTATAAGAAATAAGGCTACTAGGTAATAAAGTATATAGTAGAGGAAAGGTATTAAGTATATACTAACTTTAAAAATAACAGTAATATATATAATACCTTAATCCCTATATATAACTACTTTCTTATGTAGTATAAAGGTATTTGTTAGTATTACAGGTCACTTAAGTGAACGAACGCTTTATAACGTGTGTATAAGGTTATTTGTAGATTCTAGGTGTGCAGAAGAGAGGATCTAAAGTGAAGGGAAGGAAGGAGGAAGGTAATAATATAGCTACTTAGTAGACCTACTTTAACAGCGGTAGGTCTATATAATCTAATTAGCCTAGCTAGGCTAATATCTCTACTTTCCTATTAATAATCTAATTAATATTTCAATACTAGTAGTCTTTTAATTATTACTACTAGTACTATTAGATTATACTTAAATTTACCTTTAAAATAATAAAATACCCTTTTTACTATAATATAGTAAAAAACATAATAAAAGCAAAAGTATAATACTTTTGCCAAGCTGGAATAACTAAGTAGGTAATTAGCTAATTATAGCTAATTATAGCTAATTAATCTAGTTTACAAAGTAAATGCTTTATTACTATCCTTATCCTTATACCCTATATAAATCCTCTTTTTACTTATTACCTTTATGTAACTTATCCCTCTATTTATACGTTAATCTTATTATTGCTTATAAGGCCTTTAAGGGCTTAGTTTAGTAATACCTCTATAAAGGCGTTAGTAAGGTTATTACTACTATTAATCTATTATACCTTATGGAGCTTATATTGCTTATATAATTACTAAAGTACTATAATATTAATTATTAACCTCTTTTCCTTTATTATACCTAGCTTTATAAGGTATTTATATAATAAATAGGAGTTAGTATAGATAATTATAGGAATAGGGGAAAGACTTAGTTAATTAGTAATTATCCATAAGGTAGTACTAATCATATAGACTATATTAACGCCTATAACTATACTATATACTTTAGAGGCTAGTATGCTGTATGTTATGCGTTTTAACTTTATAGAGGACAAATAGATAATATTCCTTGTAATTATAAAGGTATTTTTATCAACTTATGTTATATTAACAAGGATAATAATAAATCTAAGCTAAAATACGAAGTTAATGTTGTTTGTAAAGGATCTATTAATAAAGATAAAGAGCTTTATAGTAGGTAGGTTAAAAGGTATAAAAGTAAGGCTGTAATCTAAGTAGTCTATTTACTATTCAAGGCGTTAGTTAAGGTTTTTATAATTATGAATCAAAGGGTTTTAGTATTAAGCTATAGATAAAAGGTTAAAGTAGGCTTTGGGTTAGTAGATTAATATAATATATACGCTATAGGCTTATTACTTAATATACTTCTACTTTATGTTAGGACTATTAATTAGGATAAAGGTAAGCTTATTACCCTACCCTTTCTAACAAAGGGTAAGGGTATTCCTACCTATTAGGCTTAAAGTACTACTATTAAAGGTAAGGGGATTAGATGTAGTAAAGACCTCTTTTACCTTTACTATAAAGGCTACCTTTTTAAGCTACTTATCCTCCTTATATAAGAAGGCTTTATCTAATAGGCTAAGGGTATTATTAGTCTATATACTAATAATCCTAAAGCTATTACTTTTATGAGAGGAAATTAGAAGGTAGGCGTTAAATAATAAAGTCTCCATCAAGAGATTCTTTCTATAATAGCTATAATATATTACCTACTAGTATATACCTACCTCTATAATACTATATAAGGGCTTAAAGATAGTTATAATAGTACCAAGTAAGTATTTATAGTAGATCTAAGGTAGTAGATAGGCTAGGATAACTCTATCTAAAGTAGTCTATAATTGAATATATACCTACGTAATATTATAGATCTAAATAGAGTAATTAGTACTAATGAGTATAGAGGTAAAGGTAAGGATTAGTTAATAACTTACCGTTTAAATTATAGGTCATTTCATAAGTATTACCTCTTTGCTGCAATTATTATAGCCTTAGATTGTAATTTATAAATTCTTATATAGTACAGTAGATTTATTTTTAACCTTATTAATAATTTATAACTTAAGGATTTTAATACTACTATACTTACCCTTCTTATATAATATAAATTTAAATTTGCTATAGTTAATAAGAGAATTAACCTTTTATGTTGTTAACTACTTAAAAGGGGCGCTAAGCGTTATAATAATCCCTTTTTTATAGAATATTATAGTAAGCTTAAGATCTACCTACTCTTTACTAGTAAGGAAGGTATCTGTAGTATTATTATTAGGGGTATAGTTATTAATAATATTAGAAAAGGCGTTTTTATATAGCCTACCCTGTTACCTTACTAGGCTAGTTATAACAACGATCTTATCTAGGATCTCTTTAGTAAGGGGATCTATTTTATACCTCTTATTACAGCCTTAAGAGCTTTCCTCCTCCCTATTTGTATAGACGTTATAATTATGCTTATAGGCGTTATATAGGTAAGGCTTAATAATAGTTAATTAAAAGGACCCTAGGCTATAAGGTATTTTAAGGGTATAAGTCTTACTATTAATAGTAATAAGTCTAAAGGGCCCTTACTATCTCTTTTTCCTATACTATATATAAACCTTAAAATTGAAGTAGGAGGTCTAGTATTAGTAATGTATTTAAATTATTTCTTATAGCTAGCGCTTTAGTTACCTAATAGGCTATATAAAGGCATCTAATCTTATTAGTAGCCTTTCAAATAGCTTTAGCGGGTTAAGCAATCTTAGGTAAAGGAGGGGATTTATTAGTAATCTAAGGGTATAATCTAAAGATAAGAAGGGTAGGGATAATACTGTTTAGGCTAGTAGTATTATTAATAGCCTAAATAGGTATATAAAGTACTAGCTTTAGGTTAGTATTTAGGTCTTTAGCCCTAATAAGCTTATAGGTATAATGTAGAGAGGTATTATATTCTTTAACCTTCTAATACCATTATAGGCTTTAATAGGAGCCTCTTTAATAGAGATTAATATACCCTTAGCTAATTAATAAAGTTTATTAGATTAGATACTTATACCTATATAAGTAATAATCTAGTCTTGTAGTCCTTAATAGACATCAATCTAGTATATCTTAAGAGCTTCCTATATATAATAAGTAGAGAGGTCTTTAAGAAACTATACTACATTAAAGGACTTAGTAGTATTAATAACATAAAGGATAGAGTAGTTACTCTTAATGTATATAATATTAATAATAACTTTAAAGTTAAAGTTATAATAATTACAAAGGGTAAATCTAAATTTTAGGGGGGTAGAGGCGTAAAGCTAGTAGTAGTAATAGACCTTAGTTAGTCCCTTACGTAATTCTGTTTAAATTAGGTCGCTAGCTTATTAAAGTAACCTATAAAGCTAACTAATAAAAAGATAGCTAAATTTAATATTAAGGGATTATAATTTACTCTTTATAAGGTAGTTATAAAGGGCTAGTAAGGCCTTACTTAGATAATTAGTAACTTAATTACTAGTAATCTAAACTAAGGAACTCGGAAGGAAGTTACGCGCCTTATACTTATATACTACGTATAACTTTTATATATAGTTTACTTGAGGCTTATAAAGCCTATCATAGGTAAAGCCTAGCTATAGTTTATCTATAGCATAGCTTATGATATATACCCCCTCCCCTCTCTTAAGTATAGAAGAATAAAGGCCCTAAAGTACCTATTATTACTACTACCTTATAGGTTATTACTCTATACTACTTACAGCCTAGGTACTACGTATAGCTTTATATTAACTTTAATTTAAGCAGCTACTATTTTACCTTCTTTTTTTCTTCATGCTTGTTTAGCTTTTATGATTATTAAAAATATATAGTTTTCACACCTATTGTGGCTACTTTTACTTACTTTAATAGCTTATTTCTTTTACTCATAGTTTAAATAGTAGAACTAAATAAATAATGATAGCTATAAATACTTTAATATTTATAGTATATATTTTATATATACCTTTATTTAGTACTTGTTACTAACTTATAAATAGCCTCCTCCTCTTAGTTTCTTTTTAAAAGATTATTTATCTTGTACTACTATAAGTACCCCTAGCATTACTACTACTACTACTACTACTACTAATACTGCTACTAACGCTACTACTAGCGCTATTATTATTAAGGCTGTAGCCTCTTAGGCTTATACTACTACTACTATAATAAGTTATAGTAGTGTAATTTATTACTTATACTAACTAGTAATATAGAGATATGTACTAAAGTATTCTTAAGACGAGGAGTTAAATAACCTTTTACCCCTTAATACCCCTACTAAGTACTATAAGCGTGTTAGCTATACTAGCCTTTAGGCTATACTATACTATTTATATACTAACTAGCTTATAGTATCTATTAATACTCTTCTTTTTACTAATAGGCTTAATCTTAGTAACTATTATACTAATTATATATAAAGTAGCTATACCTATGCCTTTCCTATAAGTATAATCCTTATTATTACTTATAGTTAGTACTAACTAAGCGCTAGATTCTTATATCCTTTCTTCCTCTCTACTAGAAAATAGTTACTACTACTACTACTACCTTTCTGACTCCTCTAAGCTAGCTTACTAATTTTATAAGTTTTATATTAAGGTTATAAAAGCGTAGCTAATAGTTTAATAAGATTAGTACTACTACCATACTACTAAGGCTTAAAAAACCTTAGTAAAAGAAGACTAGGCTTAAGTAACTTAAAAGTAGAAAAATACTTATACTTCATATATGTACTATTATTATACTAGCTTTACTAGTACTATATTTATACTCTCGTCTACTACTATACCTGCTACTACGACTACTAAGCCTACTATTAATAGTATTTAAGCTATCTTTACTTCTACCTTACTTACTATTATACCTACTATTAATATTATTATACCTAGTAAGGTAGCTCCCCTAGGAGGCTTTATAGCTAACTAGGTAAAGTACTTTATTATAGCTAATAAGTATATTACTAATTTATTAACTTTTATAAGTATTTATTCTATACTTAACCTTTATATAATACTTGCTAACTATATATAGTTTACTAAAATAGTTTATAAGAGCGATACTAAGTCTATAGCTACTAATACTACGACTACTCCTACTACTATACCTACCTCTACTACTAATTAGAATTAGAAGCCCTCTATTAAACTCTAAAAAGGGCTACGCCTAATACGCCCCCTACTCCATTACCTATACCTTATTTATAATTACTACTACTACTACTACTAAGCCCCTCTAGCCTTAGTTGATAAAACAAGGCTACAGCTTAAAAAAAACGGTATTTCTGTTTCTATATTTATTATACTTGTTATATATGTAGTTAAGGTTACTATTATAAATATTAATTAGGCTAAATCTTACCTTATAGTTATTAAGTATAGCTATATTATAAATAAGCTTAATAGGCTTCTAAGTCATATTTATAAACCTATTCTAGTATAGTAGTATCTAATATAACTAGCTAGATTCTTATATATACTATTTAGCTACTAGAACCTTATTAATAAACTATTCTTACTTAGTATCTTTTATTATAAGGGGTAGTGATACATCTATTGTATACTAGCTAGGCAGGGGGTCTTATACTACTTATAAAAGTAGGTTAATATAAAATTAATGATAAATACTACTAGGAACGTTAAGATAGACTATAAGGGGGCTAATTAGTTTTATAATAGTATACTTATTATATAGCTAGTCTAGCTTATAGTTAGGTTATAAAGACTAGTAGTTATATATATTAAGCTATACTTTATTACTAATTTTAAACCTCTTAGCTACGCTATAACGCTTATTTACGATATCTTCTCTACGCTATTAAGTTATTACTATAGCTACCTAGGCTATATACATTACATCCTCTATCTACTAGCCTAGCCTCTTTACTACCCTCTTATATAGCCCTATGTTAGCATTATAACCTTTACATACATTAATTAGCTCTATATAGTAACTATAGGTAAGGAAGAAAAAGCTTATCCTAGTTATAAATACTACATAGTTATTAATTATAAGTTATATAACTAGTAGCTACTATAACTAGTTACCTTATAGGTAGCTTATATAGATATATAGTATAGCTTATATTTCCAAGTTAAAGTACTTTATTACACTATTAATTTGAGGGTAGTAAGATATACTTAACTTCTATAACCAAGAATAAAAGGAGCTTAGATATAAATGCCCTTGTGCTTAACTGCATATATCTTTATAGCTAGATGACATATAAGAAAACGGTTTCTGTATTAAGAATGTGTACACTATAAGCTATATATTAGTATATTATTTTACTATAATACCTGTAGTATAGGGCTAGAATTATAGTTTATACTAAGTAGACTAGGGATATTAGTCTACTTGTATTAGTAATGAAATTACTAGTTGATGCCGCAGTAGTGAGATAAAATTATTACTATAGGATAATTATAATAATCATTAGCAATAATAATAACCTTTAGTAATTCTGAGATAACTTATAGATTCCTTTACCTGGGTAAAAGTATATAGTAAAGAGGATTCCTCTATCCTTTACCTTAGCTAAAAAGGTATTAATTAATATAGATATAACCTTTCTACCTATCTATATTACTCGCCCTTATTAGTCTTATCTTATCCCTATTAACCTTATCTTACTTTTATCTTTAACATCCTATCTTATACCCTATACAACCTCTAAGCAGTTATAAGCCTAGCCTTACACCTATAAGACTAGATATCTACACTTAAGGAAAAAGCCCTCTCTTTTACAGAATTAAACCTACAACCTTTATATCTTATTGCCTTATCTTAGTTACGTTAATTATATAACTATACTATATACTCCTACCTACCTACAATTAATTCCCTAGAAATTAATATAAAGGCCAATATATAAGAAACTACCTTAATTTTACTACTTTAACCTTTTTAATAATAACGTTACTAATCAACATCTAATATTAACAAAAAGACCACTAGTATAACCGCCTCCTTCTAAAACTTTGAACACTAGTACTTATTTTATTAACAAGCTCCTCCCTTAATCTTAAAATGCTAATTGACCTTAAATACCTATGTATACCCTCCTACCTTATTAAAGTATAACATTACTAATATCTATCTAAACAAAAACCTATCACTACTATTTATACTATTTTCTTATACTCTTTTTGAATATTGTCAGGGCCGGATTGCCCACAGACCCTGGCACAAGGGACGGAGTGTTGGGGCGCAGTTGCGGGGCACCGGATGTCCGTTAGCGCCTCAACAAAAGGTGACCGGACGATAGTTAGTCCGCACAGACGGGACCTGATAGAAAAGGAGACCCTGCTGCCAACCTGTAAGGGGGGGAGCAGGTCGAAATAACACAACCATCTGACCCCTACCTGACCGTCAGCGACTCTACCACTCTGTGCGAACCCAGCCTGTGACAAATATACTACCTATGACTTAATATCTTCTCTCCTTAAGTAAGAAAATAATTAATTTTTAGCTAAATTAATATTATATCTTTGTACCTCTATATACCTTCTTTTATCTATATATAAAAGGATATAACTAAACCTATAAAATAGAAAAAGGTATAATTCTTAGACTATCTAAAAGCTTAAATTAATCTACGTAGGTAACTAGGTTTAAGGCTTTACCTATAAGTAAAGATATAAATTCTAGCCTAGAATCTATTTATACTAGTCCTACCTAAAAACAGACTAATAAAAAGGCTTTAGACTATATAAAGCTTTTCTATAAGGATAGCCCTTTAAGGGTTGTAAAAGACTCTAATATAAGATATAAAGCTTAGATAAAACTAGAGGATCTATACAAACCTACTAGATTTACTAATAGATTTCTTACCTATAAAGAGTTCTTCAATGCCTCCCTAGAATCCTTTAATTCTATAGAAGCCTATCTTAATAAAGTTAAAAAGTTTAAAGATAATCTATCTTTAGAATCTATTACTTTACCTAATTAGATTACTATAGCATAGGTTTTAAATAGCTTAGAATAAGAGTTATAGAGGTTTGGTCACTAATATTACTTAGGCTTTAAAAAAGGATCTAGAGGCTTATACCCTTAACTCCTTATTTACGAATCTTATAAGTAAAGTAAAAAGAAAGCCTAATAATATATTATATACCTCTTTAGGTAATAAGAATTATAACGTTAATAAAAAATCTTAGAAGAAGTAGAAGGGGTTAGACTATACCTACTATAAGCTAAAAAGCTATCTAGCTTTAGATTACTGTTTTCTATATTTGAACAAGGCTTTAAAATCCTAGACGAAGCCTAATAACAGTATTGGTAATACAGGTAGGGTAAATAATAAGATACAACTACTATATAAAAAGCAGAAGGCTTTTATAGTAAAAAGAGCTTTATTTAAGGCTAGTAGTACTTTAGATTCTAAAGATAATAATAAAGATCTAACTGTAAATATAATTATAGATGTAATAGATCTAGATAAAGGGGAAATAAGTACCCTAGAAGATGAAGATAAAGATCTACTTAACTTTAAAGACGTTATAAGTAAATCCTCTTATAAAACATCTAATAACCTATCCTATAATAATTAATATAAATTAGGTACTTTAGATACAACTAGCTTAGATAGAAATAATAATACGTTTTATTTAAATACTACTACAATAGTTAACGATATGTATAATAAATCCGTTTTTATAAAAGTAAGATCTATAATTAAAGTAGTAAATTAGGGTAATGCTAAGTAATACAAAATATTATTTATAGGTAATATTACTATATAATCTCTAAATAATCATAATATATATATACTAAAGGTTTGTTTTTATGTACCTAAACTAGGGATTAATCTCCTTCGGTAAATTATATTAGAAAGCTAAATAAAGCTTGTCCTTTCTAAGATGAATTAGTTACTTTAATAAATATAAAGGATAATAAGACCCTTTGTAAGGAGGTACTTAAAGGTAACACATATTTCCTTAATATAAAAACTCTTACTTATCAACGGATTTAATCTCCAGATGTTAAAAATAAGATATATATAAAAACTCTAAAATAGAGTAATATAAATAGGAAGGAATATACCTTTAATAAGGTGGAAAATATAAATATTAATACATATTTAAAGTAGTATAACAGACTTAGATACGTAAGTTTTAAAGTAATAAAAGCGTTAGAAAATAATACTAATATAAAGGATAAAATCCTTATACCTTTGGAATATAGCTATAAAACTTGCCTAAAGGCTAACTTTACTACCAAGGGTGATAAAAACTTAGATAAACATAATAAGGATTATAAATACTTTAAAAACGTTACTTCTAATTTATGTAGTCTTATAACTCCTCTTACTTATAATAAATATAGGTATTTTATTATATTTCAAGAAAAATCTTCTAGAGACGCCTCTATAACTCTCCTTAAGACAAAACAAAAACCCGAGGTTAATACTACTATATTATAGTATATAAATAAAAAGTCTATAAATAATAATAGTATACAGAACTTTGATATAGATAGTAGATCTAAATTTACTAATAGTCTAATAAGCTATATATATACATAATAAAGAGACTAAAACATAATATAAAGTTCCCTTATACATATAAGCCTAATAGAATAATAGAAAGTATTATAAGGACTATAACTAAAAAAATAACGGCTTTATTACTTAAAGCTAACATTCCTTTATACCGATAGGGTAAAGCAGCTTTAATAGCTCTAGATCTATATAATAAAACTCCTTCTAAGGCTATAGACTTTAAAACTCTATATAAGATAATTAACAAAGAAATCATAAATACGAATAATATAGTAACTTTGAGATCTATCTGTTATTATAAAGATTAAGATTATAAAATAAAGAAGCTTGATAATAAAGCTATTGAAGCTATAGTCTTAAATAATAAGGCTAATATATATAAGGTCTATGATTTTTAGAAGAAAAGAACCTACTAGACTTAAGATAAAATACTGATAGAAAATTTATGCCTACCTTCCAAAGATAATAATAATAATAATAATAATAATAATAAAATACGTGGAAATAATAAAAGTACTCTAAAAGACTTAAATCCTCTATTGGAAGAAGATCATAATAATAATAATACTAGTGAAACTAGTACTATTATAAATAATAATAATAATAATAAATCTAAGATAATTACAGAAATTCCTAAGAAACAAAAAGGACCTTATAGACTAGAAATAGGTAGTAGAATAAGAAAGAGCTCTTGTAACTATAGAAGACTACCTAGATACTAAATCTTCACTTACTACTATAAATAATAAAGATAATAAAAATAATAGATTTAAAAAGGTAACCTTTATACTATCTATAAGTATACTAAACATACCTTCTACTCTTAAACAAGCTATAGAATTCAATAATGCTCTAGACTAGATTTAAGCTATAAAAAAGAGGTATTTAATTTAGAAGACTTAGATACTTAGACTATAACTACCTTACTAGAGAGTATAAATACCTTTAGGGGTAGATAGGTAAATATAAATAAAGAGGACATAAATAATACTACTACTTATAAAGCTAGATAGGTAGTATAAGGTTTTAATTAATACATAGGTGTGGATTACCTAGAAACCTTTTATACTACCTATAAATTGGAAAATTACAAAGCTATATTAATAATTATTATAAATTTAAGCTAGAAAGCCTATTAATATAAGGTTACTAATGCTTTTCCTTATACTTATGTCGATAAAGATATCTAGGTTTAGTTACCTACTAGTTTTATCTATAATAAAAAAATAAGTACATAAGAATAGACCTATAAAAATAAAACCCCTAATAACATACTACGCTATAAGCTAAAAAAGCCTTTATATAGGTTAAAACAGAGCCCTAGACTCTAATATACATTTGTAAGATCTATTATAAATAAAATAGGCTTTAAAGAATCTCCCTGTAATAAAGGGATTTTTATAGCTAATAATAACAATATAAAAGCAGTGTTAATATGCTACGTAGATAATATACTACTTATAATACCTATAGAAAAAGAAATAAAATATATCTATAAGTTTATTAAAAAGGACTTAATTATAAAAGACTTAGGTATACTAACAAAGTTTCTAAGGAACGAGATATAGATAAAAGATAAGATCTTATATATACATTAAAATAGCTATATATTAAAGTTATTAGAAAAGTTTAATAAAAATAATATACCTAATAGGGATAGTCTTTTTAACTTTATCTAAAACTTAGGAAAAATAAAGGTCAGGCCACCTTAGAGAAAATAAAGACCTATTAATAAAAAATAGGTTCCTTATTATATACTAGCTTTAATACAAGACTAGATATAAATTACCTTATTAATCTATGTGCCAGATATATACGTAATCCTTCTTAGAAATACTTTTTAGCCTTAGAATATATTTAGGGATATACAAATAAGTATCTAGCCTTTAGATTAGTATATAACTATAACATAGACCTATAGATAATAAGTTTTATAGATTCTAACTAGGCTAGTAATCTAGATAATTAAATATCTACTTCTACTTATATATTTAACTATTGTTATTTACTAGTGTTACAGGTTACTTAAGTAAACGAACGCTTTGTAACGTGGGTATAAGGTTATTTGCAGATTCTAGGTGTATAGAAGAGAGGATCTAAAGTAAAGGGAAGGAAGGAGGAAGGCTGTAATGTAGCTGCCTAGTAGACCTACTTTAATAGAGGTAGGTCAATATAATCTAATTAGCCTAGCTAAGCTAGCGTCTCTATTTTCCTTCTAATAATCTAATTAATATTCTAATACTAATAGTCTTTTAATTATTACTACTAGCGCTATTAGATTATACCTAAATCTACCCTTAAAATAATAAAATACCCCTTTTACTATAATATAGGAAGAAACGTAATAAAGGAAAAGTATAGTACTTTTACTAAGCTAGAATAACTATGTAGCTAATTAGCTAATTATAGTTAATTAATCTAGTCTATAAAGTAAATATTCTATTACTATCCCTATCCTTATACCTATATAATCCTCCTTTTACCTATTGCCTTTATATAACCTATCCCTCTATTTATGTACTAATCTTAGTATTATATATAAGGCCCTTAAGGGCCTAGTTCAGTAATGCCTTTATAAAGGCGTGAGTAGGGTTATTACTACTATTAATCTATTATACTTTATAAAGCTTATATTGCTTATATTATTACTAAAGTACTCTAATATTAATTATTAACCTCTTTTCCTTCATTAGACCCAGCTTTATAAGGTATTTATATAATAAATAGGAGTTACTATAGATTATTATAGGGACTAAGAAAAGACTTAGTTAACTAGTAATTATCCTTAAGGTTATACTAATTTCATAGGCTATATTAACGCTTATAACTATACTACATACCTTAAAGGCTAGTACGCTATACTTAATGGGTTTTAACTTTGTAGAGGAGAAATAGATAATATTTCTAGTAATTATAAAGGTATTATTATCTACTTATTTCTTATTATTAAGGATAGTAATAAATCTAAGCTAGAATGTAAAGTTAATATTTTTTATAAAGGATTTATTAATAAAGATAAAGAGCTTTATAGTAGGTAGGTTAATAGGTATAAAGGTAAGGCTGCAATCTAGGTAGTCTATCTACTATTTAAGGCGTTATTTAAGGTTCTTATAATTATTAATTAAAAAGCCTTAGTATTAAGCTGTAGACAAAAGGTTAAAACAGGCTTTAGGTTAGTAGATAAACGTAATGTACGCACTACAGGCCTGTTACTTAATATACTTCTACTTTACGTTAGGACTATTAATTAGGATAAGGGTAAGCTTATTACCCTACCCTTTCTAACAAAGAGTAAGGGTGTTCCTACGTATTAGGCTTAGATTACTACTATTAAATGTAAGGGGGTTAGATATAGTAAGGACCTTCTTTACCATTACTATAAAAGCTACCTTTTTAAGCTATTTATCCTCTTTATATAAAAAGGCTTTATCTAATAGGCTAAGGGTATTATTAGTTGATATACTAATAATCCTAAAGCTATTACTTTTATTAGTGGAAATTAGAAGGTAGGGGTTAAATAATAAAGTCTTTATTTAGAGATTCTTTCTATAATAGCTATAGTATATTACGTACTAGTATATACCTACCTCTATAATGCTATATAAGGGCTTAAGGATAGTTATAACAGTACTAGGTAGGCATCTATAGTAGATCTAAGGTAGTAGGTAGGTAAGGATAACCTTATTTAAGGTAATCTATAATTAAATATATACCTACATACTACAATAGATCTAAATAAAGTAATTAATACTAAGAAGTAAAGGGGTAAGGGTAAGGATTAGTTATTAACTTACTTTTTAAATTATAGGTAATTATATAAGTACCATCTCTTTACTATAGTTACTACCGCCGTAGATTATAATTTGTTATTTGTTGTGTAGTATAGTTGTTTTTTTTAAGCTTCTTGATAATCTATAACTTAAAGATTCTAATCCTACCATACTTACCCTTATTATATAATATAAATCTAAATACGCTATAGTTTATAAGGGAATTAACCTCTTATATTGTTAAGTACTTAATAGGGGTGCTAGAGGTTATAATAATCTCTTTTTTACATAAAGTTATAGTGTAAGGGGCGTAGCCGTTGTTAGTTAACAATAGGGGTGCCTTAATTGAATGTATCTATACTAAAGAGGGGAAGAAGGAAGAATCTGCAGTCTAGCTGCTCTCTAGGGGGTAAGCAGCAGCCTACCAGGTGGGTCGCTGCTGGCAGAAGGTTGTTCCGTGCGTAGGTTCCACCTATGCTTATCTTCTATAGTAAAGCCTGTAATAGTATCCCCCCCCTTAGGCCCTAGTGCCCCCCTAGTAGTCTGCTTATATTCTTTTATAGCTGTAGTTTCCTATACCTAGTTTAATAGCTCCTAGGTTAGCTCTTTGTATCCTACCTATTTAACTAGCGCTTATAGCATACTAGTACTATTCTTACTATACTTTCTTATAGCTAGGATCCTTTTTATAGCCTATTTAGGTTTATCCTTAATATAAGTAATAGGTAGTAGGTAGAAGTTATCTACCTATTACCCTAGTAGGGGGTTATAAGGTACCCTCTAGAGTAAGTCTATATTAAAAACCTTATAAGCTCCTTTTAGTACATTAAGCTTTACTACATTTAATAATATAACCTTTATTACTTTATACTTATAGTATAGCTAGTTAAGTTTCCTCAAAGGGTTTAATATAGCTATATTCTTTAATAAAAGCTAAACTATATTACCTACTTAATACCTCTCTACTAGGCGCTAGTAAGAGTTTACTAACTCCTCCTAGTTATACTTTACTACTATTATTATAGCCTATACTATATATTATATATCCTTCTAGTACTGTACTGACTTAGTAGTACTAACTTTCTACTTATTCTCTAAATCTATATCTACTATAGGAAAAAGGTTTGTATAATACCTATAGTTAAGAAAGAAGAGGCTAAAGCTTATTATAGTTATAATCCTATTATTAAGTACTAGGTATACTATAGGTAAGTAAGTATCCTAGTTATCCTATATAAAGTAAATAACTATTTAAAGAATTACTTAAATCTCCTAATTAAACTACTTAGTACTACTATTTATTTATAAGTAGAAGAAGGTACTAAGTAGCTACTAGGTACTAGTAAGCTTATAGAAGTACTACTAAAAGTAACTAGTCTAGTTACTACCTTTATTACTAACTATTATCTAAGGTACCTTATATATTACATGGAGGATCTTTATAAAGTATTTTTTATAAGCTTCTACTTTTATTACTTCTATATCCTTTAATATAATACCTTTACCTAGCTAGTTAATAATAACCTATAAGTAGGAGGTATTTTTTATTTTTATTAGTAGGAGGTATATAATAAAGTAAGATTATAAAAAAAGGGTAAAAGAGCATGAAATAAGCTTTAGCCTCTTCTTTCTTAACT
>PUHP01000205.1:0-42028 GCA_006783085.1 Colletotrichum shisoi
GGGGGGGGGTGCAATCAACAATACGATGGGGTTCGACTGGAGGGTCGTTCGGTCTCCCTCCCTCATCCAACATACTCGGCTTCTGGCATTCCCTTCAACACTGTATTTTTGCCCATCGTTCTTTTCTTTTGGTTTTCTTTCCGTTCTAGATTCCCCTTTGGGGCATTTACAGTCGCCAGCACACCATTTCCGTCCGAGCAGGCTCGGGGACTAGTGCATGTCCGATGGCTCGCATGGTCTACAGCAAGACTGCTGCTTTAGCGTCTTTTCCGGCCAATCTGACGCGAAGAGTGGAAGTAATCTCACTCCCAATCGTACTGCCTTGACAACGGAGCATCTGGTAACCACCACTTAGAGTCTCGAGCCGCGTACCACAAAGTAAGACGCCTTTCGATGACTAACGTAGTACAAAACTTGATATGGCGAAAAGTGAACGAATCGAAGTCACCTTACCATCCGGGCCCATGCTCTACGTAATGCCGTGATGGTTGCCATCATCGGTACATGGCAAACTGACACCGGTCTAATCTGGCAGCTCGGATCGAAATCCCCCCGGAGGAAACCAGGGGCCCTCTGCTGGTTGGCCATCTCGAAGCTTCCTGGCAAGTTCCCGATTGAACGGTAATGATTTCAATCGCTGCTTACAGCCTGGAATGGGCACGAGCGATAAGAGGGAAGTGGGCCATTGCTGTTGACCGAAGAAATATATGTATGACCATAAGCTGGCAGACCGAGAGCTGTTCGGTATTTGACCAAACGAACACGAGAGCTGATCGACCTCGGGTTGGCTGCCAACCTTACTTGCTGCTCCACAGACCCATGCGCTGCTAGATCGGCAGGGGAATAAAACAGTGCACTATGGTCTTGAATTTACCTGTCGTTTCAGTATATTGGCATGAAATTGGTTCGGTGGTCCCGTTGGGCTTCTGGCCATGCATCATCTGAAGGGGGTGCCGCTTTACTGAAATCGAACAGGGTTTTCCAATGCTCGTCAAAGTTCCCAATGGCATTTCGTGAACTTTCATGGAATCGGCGTACCGTAAACCGTCTCTTTAAGGAGTTCCAGCCATGTCATGTTTGTCTGGAGGTGCGATACGCAACACACGGATCTGATATTGGATGACGGGTACTCCCTTAGCCCAAGCGACTGTTCCAACAGCCTTCGTTGAATTGAAGTGCCTTGGTCGCTCAAATTGATGACCGAGAAGCTTGGCTGTATAATTGCCTACTAAACATGCTTTCAGCCTGCTCTCTATTGAGTCTCTCGGTCTTTGTCAGAGATATGTAGAACAAGAAGTTTACTGTCGTCGCGTGTGGTTTGGAGCATGCTGATGGAAATACACAGGACTCGCCCTGGTGGGTCGGATTCCGAGTTGTGCCAGTCAAATTTCGATCTCTCCCGCGCCTTTCTTCTCCATCTATACCTTGCTACGGCTTGTTTGACTCGTCACTTCGAGCTCCATTGAACGCATAGGTGTCTTGAACTATTTGGTTCTAAATCTTTGTGGTTTAGAAGCGCATCTGCGATATATTTTGCCATCAACTACTGGACCCAGGACCAGGTAGGATAGACCTCAGTCCAGTGTTTACTCGATTCGTTGTTGACTCCAAGATAGGTCGCATGATAGCTACCATACCGACACAGCCCTTCCTCCTTACCCCACGGAGACTATGGACGACGGATCCTGGAACTGCTGCCAGTGCAAAAGACAAAAAACACCGCACACTGTGGGATGATCGGCTACGGAAAGATGAAGTGTTCGAATGCGCCGTGCAATCACACAAGATGTGAGGATGGTTGTACCAATGCTGTCTGAGGCGTAGTGGGCGGCCGACGGTCCAGTTTGTAACTCGACAAAGATGATATCGGTTTCTTAACACGGCTGAGATACGGTCTGGCTTCGAATTAAGGGGCTTTACAGGGATCTGGCTTCCTTCTCGATGTGACCTGGAGAACGAAAATTGGACCCGCCGGAGATCGGAGCAAACACTCCGTTTCCAGCAGACGCCGCTCCGGCTCAGTGGGTCTGTCTTCAGAGACTGCGAATGTCACTCGGCTACGCTACAGCGGCGACAAAATCCTGGTATGCCGACTCACACAAGCGTATGGGAGGCAAAAGATCCTGCAGGTTTGTTGGTAGGTCCTTGAAAATACAAACACGAAGCTCAAATACTGCCATTCGGTTTTCAACAAGGTGACAGAACGCGTCTATGATAAGATTAATAATTACATAAGAGAGTGTACCGACAGGTAAGTATGTGTCTGCACGGATATGTATGCCAAAGTGAATCGCCTGAGCTCCCCAAGGTGCCCGAACCCCCCAAAACGCCCCTCGAAAAATATGTCTGACCCATGGGTATCTTCTTCTCTTACCTAGTAGCCGCTTGGCCGCATCTCCCGCATTTCCAGTTCGCCAGAGGGCTGCTTGGGATCGTGTAGGCCATGCCTTTCCCGGAGGGTCTGTATCAACGGGCCCATCTCGTAATCACTCTCCATGCTGTCGTGGTTGACACAAGGTGATACGTGAATGGGCAGAAGCCAATCGACTAAGCCGTGTCCCATGACAGACGTCCAATTCCTCCTGTAGCCAAGATCCCACGGGTTTTCATCCGGCTCGGTCCTGACAATGGCAAAAGTACGGGTTGCGAGGCGATCGCGCGAAGTCCCGCTGTCCACGGTGGCATCTGATGAGGTGGATATCCCCTGCGGATACTTTGGTAGAGGATACGTGACTGTCCCGTAGTCGCTGCCAGAACGAGTGCCGTCAGGCACCCTGATCGCTAGCTGATGCACCCACGACCTACGGAGGGCGTCGATGTTGGTGATGTTAAGGAGGATGAAGCGCCACGAGGTCGCGGTCATGAGGAAGGTAAAAAGACCAAAAAACCCGGCGATGGCAACGCCCGATATTGTCCTACCGTCGACTGTGCCGTCTCGCACCTGCAGCGCGAGACAATAGGCAGCCTGGGCGAGAGCAACTGTGCAGTACAATGTGCAGTAGAAGGTGAATTGGGCGAAGAATTTGAAGGCTACAGTTTCGTCAGTATCCGAGCATTTGTAAGGAAACGTTCGGGGAGTAGCAACACCTACAAGTCTCCGATACCATGCCGCCGACCCACGGGCAGTAATGATCCATTTTCCGCACGCAACGGCCCACCTCGCTCGAGTGATGGGCGCGGTCAGGCTTCCAGTTGCGGCACTCGGAGCACCACTTGGGCCGTCCGTCACTCTCGCACACAAATATTTCTTTGCTATAGAAGCCTTCAAGACCGGGGCTATCCGGGTCTTGGTCAGGGCCAGTATAGTACGGCTGGCTTTCCAGGTCGCCCTCTTTCCTCCGCCTGCGCTTCTTGTTCGACTCCCTCGAAGGATGTTGCGCCTGAGGACCTAGCGGTACCAGACCTGGGTCCATCTTGATTTCGATGAAGGTTCGTAAGTAGGTGGCGATGGTGAGGAGGTAGAAGAACAGGTAAATCGTGATTGTCGAGACTGCGGCGCCGACTTCGCCCCTGGTTTTGTACAGATAGTCGACTGCAGAAAAGGTCAGCCAGTTCAACGGATACGCCCCGGGATCTAAAGGAAACCAACTGCCCAGGTAGGCCACGATCACGTAGGTGGCATAGCCGCTTGTGCCGGTGATTATGATGGGGATGATGCGCGTCACCCATCGCGAGGCACATTTGGTGCTGGTGGCTTGCGACATTGCAGATGTGCAATCATTGCCAAAACATTGGGAGTCGGACTGGAAATTGGGATATAATGCACAGTGAAAGCGACGACCAAAGGGCTGTAGAGACGCGGCAGAAGACGATGTGGGGATGCACAGGATTGAAATCGGTGGTCGAAGGACTCACTCGACCTGATTCGGTTTGGGGGGTTTGAGGACGGACGATGACGCGACAACAACCGAAAAAGAGCTTGGTCCGTGGGAAACGGATGCAAGAGCGCCTACCTAGGTATGTATATGGATGCGATGCAGGGCATTTTCCACAGGGCCGGGGTGCTGCGGGCACAGTGGGTACAGGTGCGGGAGACGCGCTGCAGACCGCAACAACGATGCATTGTTATCTGGACATACGCGGCACACTCACTGTACAGGTAGGTCTGTACAGACAAATACCGGTACGAATGTAGATACAGGCCGTCAGTTGGGGCCCGTAAAGGTCACGAGAATGTAGATACAGTATCTATACCTACCTTAGGTATCCGTACTTTACCTAGGAAATAGCCGGTAGATCAAACCTGCGAGCGGGTCAAATTGACATCAGCCCTACAGCCCTCTTATGTACCCAGGTATCCATCCATATCTCCTCTTTGTCTTCCAGACTCACACCTCCCACACTCGTTCAACGGCAAATTGACGCCTTTTGCGACCCCGGGTTTGCGGAAGACACTGTCTCTTCTTCATCGGAGCAAATGCAGATTCCCGTCGAACCTTCGTCTTCGGCGCTCCGCTCATCAACTACGTGTATCATTCCGAACTATCGGGCCGGCTCCCGGAGCCTAGAAATGGTCCATCTATCAGAGCAGGGAATCAAGCCCCATCCCTTCTTCAAGCGACAAGGTCCGACTTGGCCGATTTAGGCGCGCGTTAGAGATGCGCAACAGCCCCAGTCTTTTTTTCATACGGCACACTCGGCAGCGCCAAGCTGAGACTCCAACTGGGACTTTCACGGGACTGGCGCTTCAGCTGTTCCGACGCAAAGAGGCTTCGCCAATGTGGTCCAACTCCTCGGGTGCTCCGTTTTCCGTTTAAGACTCCCCGGTTTAAGAGGTTCTGTTAATTTCACCTGGACCTGAAAATGGGTGGCTGAAATTAGTACTTGGGTCTCGTCAGCACCTGTCGCCCGAAATGGTAGGCTGCTACGCCCGCATTTGATCACGCGAGCCTCCAGAAACTACCTGACATGTTTTGATGGGTCTTGGTATGGCTCAGACTATCTTGCGCGGCAGGCCCGTTCTCGGATATACAGAGTAAGACGGTATCAAGATCGTCCGGCAAGCTGCAGGGCCCGTGGCGGATGCGAGGTAAACTGCAAATACCTCCGCCTTTCTCTCTCTGGTTCTTTTGTAGGCAGATGTGAACAAAGGAGGATTGCGACTTTTCGCAGTTGTGCTGGGCAAAACAAGCTGTCGCATCAGCAGTGTGCTGTTGCGTCTTTCTAATAGCAACACAGGCCGACTCCATACTCTTCTGGAGCAGACCTACATGCTCAATACCCATCGAGCCTGGTTCAGGAGCTCTTCTTCGTCGATTCCCACCAAGATCTATTCTCTGAAAGAGCACAGACTTTCTACTGGATACAACTTCTGGCATACATTGTGAACACAATCCGACGTCGTCGGGATTCGCAGAGCCTGCTGTCCAGTCAGACCTTGCCACCTCCAAGCGACGTGGCACAGGAGGCCAATCACACCATCCTCACATATTCTACCTTCAGCCGCATCTGAACTTTCTTGTTTAACCTCACAACTTCTCATCTGGGAACTCAACGACTAAAAACAAGGCTGTGTGATACGGTCAACAGACCGACATTCGGAACCGACAAGGTCAGGGAAACGACACCCCTGTCCTGAGGCTCAAGAAAAGAATCACGTTGCATGAGGTAGGATTGGGCCGTCGGAATTTCTCTTGCTACCTAGGCATCTATATATAGCCTGAGGTTCACCATAATTAACCTTGCTGTGGTCATGGGAGTAACAGAGCCGCATACTATCCCGAGTATTTGACCAACCCATTACCCCAGCTCCCTTCTTCTTCCTTACAATCTGCCATCGTTATGGACGATGCCCACACCGAACGACAACAGTTGGGCTTGGAGCGTCACAGACTGTTGTGACGCCTTTGACTACAGAAAAAGCCACCCAACAACTTACAACACGGCTTCATCGTCCATGTCAATTGACTGCTTTGAATACTTACCTTGGACCATCGACGGCTGATACTCGCCTATCCCTGCTTACAATGGAGTGTCGTCTGTTGGCCATCAGCTGTCGGCCGTCTCGATCACTCCTGTACTCTGATACCCATGAATCGATACTTGAATCACAACCTTCGTCCATTGCATTAACTCCTAACCGTCGATCGTCGATCATAAATCAGTAAGTTATACCGAGGACCTGTCCAACTCCCAACAACATCTACGACGAAGAATCAACCACTTGCAGAGTAAAGTAAGTCTCACGAGTCAGAGTCAGAGTCAGCTGGCCATGTTTCTTTATCTTCAACGCTCTAATTGTTCGCCCCGACCAACGGGAACGGATCACATCGTTCCGTCATTATCCAAGGACTTGCCGTTGCATTGTCTAGGTGCTCAGTTTCAGCACTCGAGGCAATGTACCAGTTCAACAACCAGAATCTGTCTCCGCTGAGCACTCCGCGATACCTTCGATTTGGATGGATTTGTTGGCCGATTGCCACCGAACATCACTGAGACCATCACGTGCTGGTAATATCTACAACGCCGAGGCTGCATTTGGCCGCGCGCATCACCATGCACGATTACGCAATCATACATAGGACACCTGCAGCCTTCTCTTCCTCCGTTCTTGATTCCTCACAAGAGAAACTAGAGCCACAACTCTGCTGCCTACGACTGAGAGACGCTCAACTATCGGGCCGCCCCAGCCAAGAGCGATTATGTGGACCTACTCTTACATGGCTTAGACGTGCATGCAGCCGTGGGGTCGACGAGACTGCCACCCAAGCTTGGGTGGAAGGGTTGGCCAGTTGGTACAGCAGTGTGACTCCCAAGTCAGACAACCCTTGGGAAAAGGGTGAGACCACCTGAGTCGAGATTACAGTCCATACCTGAGATGCGGCTCTGCTCAAAGTCTCCTTGCTTTGAAATTCAGCCTACGAACATGCCTCGCGGATTGGAGTAGCTGCCTGATTGCCCGGTAAGGCCAGCCAGTTCCAGGGCGTTGGGCTGCGTGCCCCCCTGCCTCTTGCTTCTGCCGGTCTTTCTGCACAACCGTCGCCAAGAGCAGAGCCGCCAAAAGTACGTTGCAAAGCACACCAGCCAACATCGCAGGATGACTACGGTACTTCATGTCTCCTTTCATCACCCCAAAGTCCTGTTCGGCCGCCCTGCTCCGTACTTTCGGCACAAGACAGGGAGTCATCTGGAGCTGTGCCCCTCATCCCTCGTGGGTCACGTCTGTTGCCGTCATGTCTAGGCTAGCTGTTGCAAAGACCTGTCGCCCTCACATCTGCCTGAATTCGCCGGAACGTCGCGTGCGAAGACCCCGGGGTATGAGGCGTTTCCGCACACACCCGAGCGAAGCAAGGGTTGCACGCCAATGGGCGTAAAGAAAGGCGTTCTACCCAGAGGCGGATTTGGCGATCAATGGCGCGGGATGTTTTGTTTCGTCGGTTGCCCTCTTAAATCTTGTCGAGGCAAGCAGGACGCTTTTATAATAAGCTAGGAAGTCAACTCAGATGGTCTGCTGGAGACTCGGCCATGTTAGCCTCATCCGTGTCGTTCGGCGACTCCGCCTGAGGCTTATGTACAAAACCGCCTAGGTAGTGGCTGTTGTTGCGGGGCTCGGGGTCTTTTTAGACAGCAATTCCACTTCCATAGTTGAACATTGGCATTGTCCTCGATTGTAAGGGGTGTATATGACGGGTTATGAAGGAGTTCTGATCCCGACTGTTTGAGTGTAAAACACGAAGAGAGAGAAACGTTCTGCACTCGAATCATCGGATTCAACATCATTCCCTGCATATTTTAGCCTCCAGCTTGTCTAGTTCAACTCAAAGCTTTTGAGATCTTCTCTTCAATCTTCCTCGCTACTCTCAAGGCACTTCCACCGTTTACAATGCCTTCCAGATCTTCCAGCACTGTCAAGGTCTGGACCTGCGTGAGTTTCTACAGCGCCACAGTTGCCCTGGGCCGGTGACTGACAACGAGTAGTGCCAATGCGGTGACTCGGGTATGACCACAAGGGTCGACAGCTGCCCGTTCTGCTACTACCATCACCGCTGCAATAATTGCGTCACTCAGAAGGTCAGGGTTAGGGGCGGCTGATTGCAAATAAGTCTGACCCAGAATCCCTCGACATTGAGCCCAACAACACCCCATTGTGGGGAATGCCCAAAATGAGAGCCATGGGGTTTCCAAGCTATAGTTATGAGAGTCCGAATGAGAAGGCGTTGTCCGTTCTGGTTCGTTCTCGCGCGTCGACAGTTTTTCTGTTTCTTTTCATTGGTCTACATTGGCTGCTTGGCTTTTTGACGCCCCGTGTAGGCCCCTGGACAGGGTTGGGGGAGGCCACTACCGAAGAAGAACGACATGGCGTTTGGGATGGTGGTGACTCACTTGTCGCTTCTGCTTGTTTTCTATTTGTATTAGAGGTTACAAGGCAAGGGGTCGTTTGCTCGATAGAATAACGTCCCACGACGTTCTACTGCGACCTAACTGATTCGCTGTTTCATATGTAACTCTGGTACTCCTGCCAATCCACGAGTGACTGTCTGTGACTTTCAGAAATATGTGTTCATACTCGGTCAGAGTTAAGATTGATTCTCTCACGTCGTGTAAGTGAGCGACAGAATGTGTTACTAACACAGCTCCCAGTGTCATCTTTCACCTCGCGAATATGGCGTAAACGACACTTCGAGCCTTCCAAAGTCCCAAGCTGGGCTGTCTGAGGCAGTTCTTCCTATGCTCCCTCTGGGCTGTTACCTATTCTAACAACAGGCAGACCCTATGAATGACAACCACAGTCCAGGTATCTTGCAGTTCCCACGGAGCATTGTCCCCGTCAAGTCTGCCTTGAAGCCCTTGAAAACTATTGGATAGGTTGCAAAGTACGATTTGTCTGTGTGAACCGAACATATGTCACCGAAGTCACAGAAGGCGCTTGTTTCCTGCGACAAAGGTGGCTAGGCATAGTCCGCACCTCAACGCCATTTCCATCTGCGAGGCATAGTCGCATCTCCTCACATACCTCAAAAGCCAATACTAGGGCGTCCGTGTAAGCTTTCCAATCACCGACAAGAGCCGATGCAGCATTGCATGATTCGTTCGCACTCGAGGAACTCGTCATGACCTCGTCTACGCACATCGTTAGAAACATGTGCAACTTCGGCCACGGCGAAGCACATTGCATGCGTCGAGGAATGACTTTTCTTACCCTACAGTGTCTCGTTGGCTATATCCATCATCGGCGCCAGGACTTTGTGCCAAAAGGGAAATGGGCTATGGCGAAGGGTGGTATCAAAGGCGCTGACGTCTTGGGGGCTGCAATTCCAACCCATAGCGTGGGGGCGTGCAGTTGCAGCGAATCTTGTTAGGCCAAGATACCCACGAGGCAAAAGGACCTTGCCTGGTACCTTGCGTAATTAGGGCGACTGAAAGAACATCTCGGTAGTGCGACTGGGCCTCGGCATTGCATGGCTTGGTCCCTCGCGTGGCCTCCTCGGGGGTGGGCATAACGCGTGGTGGTTCGCCTGCTCTGCCTCATCCTTGCATGACATAGGAAACCTAAGACTCTGAGACTTTCTAGAGGAAGTGCGTTTCCCGAAGATTTGGGAAGCATGCGAAGGGAAAGGCCATCCACCACCGGGCGTACACGCCCCTTTCTTGCACGCCCTATTTGAGAAAACAAAAGGACCTAGCAGAATGGGCTGCAATGAAAGTGATCTCAACGGAAAATTAAATCAACCCGTGGTTCTTTTTCGTGAGCGACGAGGCAATCATAAATTCGACGACGATAAAAATGACAGGCGCACACTGGCGATGGGGCCTCCGATGATTGGGGTGTGAGGAAGAGCAATGTCACCGAAAATGGCGATGCTCGCCCAAGCCTTTCGCCTCAGAGAGAGAACTCCATCCAGCAAGCGACCACTCGTTTGTTTCTCACCGGCTTTTCCTCTTTCACATGGAGAACAGTATTGGACGCTCACTCATGCGAGCTTTACTCCACGGTAAACCCAAGACCATGAACGATGGGGATCCAAGGACTTAAAGGAACAGCAGAACCCGTCTTCGGCTCGATAAACCAACCTATCCACATCATAACCACTCTCATCACTGTAACCATCTAACAAGAGACTCAAAGAAAAACACCAGTATTTCATCTCTCGCGAGGACTTCTAGACTTACCCCAACATCTTCTCCCAACCCCCAGCATCGCAACCATGGGCTCCCATCAGAAGTCTTCTAGCTCCAAGGGCAGCTCATCTCACGGCAAGTCCTCCAGCAGCAAGTCCAAATCTGGCAGCAAGAGGGCCCCCATCTACGTCAACGTTTGGTATTGTGTCAGTGAACCTCCCGCCTCCCTGGCCTCCACGTACTGACCGAGCCTCTTCCAGGACGCTTGCCGCTACGGACCGTTGAACCCCTACACTGACGCGCATTGCGCCAACTGCGGACATCAGCGCTGCTACGATTGCACTACGACAGTTATTGAGCAGAACCCTGGACAATAGGTTTTTTTGTTCTTGACAAGCCCGGAGTCCCGGGCCCATTGGCGAGATATTCATACTGGCTACTGTGTAGACCAACCTCTTGTGCATCTCGTGACCGCCGTTCTTTCCAAGACAATCATCTAGAGACTCCTTCACGCGGATGATTGTCCGAGACAGGGTGTCATCTACACCAATATCCCCGCTGGTTTAGAAGATGGGAGTAAGAGTAAGAGTAAGAGGAGGAGGAGGAGGAGAGGGAAGAAGGGAAGAGGCTGGCCGCTGGACGGGCTTTAGCATGGATCGCGAGTATCACTTAGACACCCAACCAAGCAGTTGCAATTTCTCTCGTTTGTATAGTCAGAACTGGACAGGATAGGTTAGACAGAACTATCCCTGGATATGGCACCCGGTAGAATTAAGATCCAAGTCTCATCAATTGCCTCTTTACCGCTCTCTCCCCCTGAAAACCCCAACTCGTAGCCGGTGTTGCTGAATGCCACCCGCTTCCTTTCACAGAACTGAAGACCGAAAGCCACCTCTCTCTGAATGGATCGGAAACCCCTCTTATTTGGAACTAGTCAAAGTGCAACAGCGGGCCGCCGATGAGCTGCACGATGAAGCAAGTTACCGCCTTCGGTACCTGTTAGGCGAGTGTGACGCAATGGCCTTGGCCCCTTCTCTCGGGTTCAAGTCGGCTAACTACTCGACGGCGGCAGCAAACTCACCACCATCAGATCTCCCTCGCTCTCGGTGATTGTAAGTCCTCGTTTGAACCCCAAGAAGATCTGTCTCGGAAGCAGTACGAACTAAAAATGGATCCACGGAAGGAAGTAGAGTAAGGGTATAGGACATCCATGGAGAAGCATGTGACGGTCACGGGATTTCTGGTCATCTCCTAGAAATAGCCACGTAGCTAGCAGCACTGTCCGCAATGTGTGATACGTAGATGCCGGGGAATGTCAATTTAATCAATGAGGATGGTTGGGATGGGTGAATCCTCTTCCCACCTAAAGCCAGGAGACCCTTTCCTGAACCGCAGTTGGTGGCTGACAACATTTAGTTCAATCGTTTTACCTTGCCTTTCAGGGTGAAAGCGAAAAACTGGTCGTAACGTAACTCGACATGATGACCAATCCTTTTTTTCTTTCTCTGTTTTTATTTTCCTGTTTAATAACCTGACAACTTGGCTGAGTACCAGATTGGATCATAGGCATTCCTCCAGATGAAATTACGTCCTGGTGTTGATCGGTGTCCACGAAAAAGGCGGAACGTTCACCCTCGTCACCGAGATTTTGCCCCCTCGTGCGCCCTTGGTATCGTCAGTCAGCTCAAGTAGCGAGGTCTCCGTCTTAGAAACAATAACAAACATACAAAAGTAAGGCAACTCGGAACAAGTATAAGAACATGACGGGGTGTTCTCGTCAGTGAGGTCGATTTTGGACCATGACTGACTGTAAAAATGAGGTGGAGTTGGGGCGAACCTGGGCTTTTCCTCACCGATGAGGCAATGCCATTTTCGACCAAGCCCCCCTCTAGCCTCATCAAACAGTGAACGAAATTACGGAAAGCAAACATTCGCTCCCCGGGTCACCGAATATTCGCATCAAAAGATGAGCGCAATTGTGCTCTTCTCGATGAGCTGTATAATGACACTGTGAGGCATCGTCGAGACTTATAAAACAGAAAGGTGGTCCGTCGGCTTCAAGAACAACAAACAACAATCTCATCCACAACTCGGAGACTCCGTACGCACTCGGCACACCAATCCTCCTCCAAGGCATCCGACACCTACATCTTCAAAGCACCTCAAAAGCCCGCAAACATGCCCCGCGCCCATGCTCCGAGGACCAGGACGAAGGCGGTGTGGTTCTGTGTGAGTTCAAGGCCTCCAAGCACCTCCCAGATCTTGACTAACGCACTCTTTCCACCATTTAGCACAAATGCGGTACCGGGCCGAACAACTACAGCCTTGACGAGTACTGCCCGTACTGCCAGAAGAGAAGATGCCATCAGTGCACAGTCCAGGAGATTCAAGTGCGCGTCGACCATTAGGTGAGTCCCGCAGTGGTAACACCCTGATCCAGAAGGACGAACGGTTCGCTAATTCGTCATTTACCAGACTGCCGCACATTCATTGGCGGCCACCAAGCCCATTCCGGCTCGCTATTAATGAAAAACTATCGAATCAACCAAGTCCACAAGAATGATCACAGGAAGGAGAATAGATGAGAAAGAGAAGGAATAGAACTCCCACTGGGGGCCTCATAAACCATCGCCGCATCCATAACCCAATCATTACAAGAAGCAACAAGAGATACCCCCCTCCCTCTATCACTAGAACCCGTCGCGCGTCATACATCGTAGAGTTAGAAACCACCCGTAGACAGGAGCCCTCCCAATTAGAACAAACTACGACCCCGCCCCCCCTCCTTTCTGTTTCGTCTTCCTGGTGATTGAAAGATCTAAGATGGTAAATTGCGGATGCGTGGCTGGTGCCTCTTAGCGGCGGTTGCCTCGTCCCCAAAAGGAAGTGTGTTGTTGTGTTGTGAGCGATGAAGCTCCGAGAGCTCGGGATGACGACGGAGGGCCCCACTTTGGCGCCGCCGGTGTGCTCTCACCTGGGTCGCGGACAACGGCGCATTGGCTCCACCCGTGAAGAGACTAGAGACGCCTTGCTTACAGATTGTAGCCGCGCTAAATTGACCCGCTCCGAGGGGGCGATCCCTGGTCATCACGGCCGGGAAGAGAATAACAGCGTTGGAGATGAAAAGAAGAAGGAGAAGGAGGGGTTAGACGTTGGACGTTTGCCGATTTTGGGTGCTCAGAAAGGGCGGTTACTATTGGCTGGCTGGGGAGTTTTGAGCCGCATGTCTCCTTCGGCTGAGAGGCGAGGCGAGGCAAGTGCGACAATCGCAAGAGAAATAGAGGGGGGGGAGAGGGAGGAAGTGTGCAGGGCCACGCAGCTTGTAAGGCTAGCGATGGCAAGAGCCGCCAACTTCTTCTGACAGTGGACGTTGACAGGCGTGAATCGGCAGCCATTTGATCGGAAACTCCACTCCGAGGCGCCGTTGCCCGGTGCCTCCCGAACCCAGCGGGCCCCACCTTTCGACTTTCAACAGCCACAACCCCCCCTGCCCGCCTCATCAACTTCCTAAGCCAAAAGCTGGGCGACCCCAAATCATTACAAGCCAGCCATGATCAGAGGAGGAAGAGAGGTGAGGAATGTACTCACAGTGAGATAAGGAATGAGTAACGCCGGGAAAAGGTACAGGGGCCGGAAGGTGCAAAGGATTGAAAATGCGCGCCTTCCCCTAGACACACGCAGTGCAATAATGTTTCTATATCTCTAGTATTTAATATTCCGCTTGTCCAAAAATCTTGACTAAGGTACGTGAGGTGCTCGACTCCAGCTTCCGGCCAAGACTTCTAGAAGTGTTGGCCGAAGCTCCTCACCCCTCCTCCTCCAACTCCTCTTCTCAGATCCAGCGGGGTCACTTTGCCTTTTCCTAATGCGCACAGCCACCTCTTTCTTGTGCCTCGCTTACGCCGAGCAGAGGTTCTTGTCGGACATTCGTCAAGGTCATTGGCTCAAGCCCCCCGTCTCAGCATCCAATCGTCGCCTCGGCGCCCTTGACGTTGCCGCCCCCCCCAAGAGTCAGCCATCTAACTCACTCATGGGCCTCAGTCACCGCCGTTGCGGTCTGCTTACAACCTCACAGCCTCCGCCGCCCGACACTAGATCAAGGAGAACTCGCACCATCCCGTGGCACATCATGACTTCATCATTAAACATGTACCTTGTGTGTATTTGGGTGGCTCGCATCCTGCCATGATCCGAAAAGCGAACGGTGGTGGTGCAAGGAGTAATATGCCAGCCCAGTAGCTAGTGCTAACCACCACGAGGACGACCGGTGGGAAAATATGGTCAGACCTTGCAATGGCGGCAAGTTTCGGTTCCGTCGACCGTCTACAGCAAATTTGCAATGGAGATAAAAAAAGATAAAAAGATAAAAGGCAAAAATTGCCCGACTGCCTTACTTCCTGTTCGGAAGAATACCGACGGTCGCCAGGGCTCAAACATCCATCTCCGCATTCCACCACTCCTGTCATCACCTCTTCGTTCGTTCGCCCGTGTACGATGATGCCCCTCCATCCCGTAATGTACAATGCCTCCATTTCGCCTGTTGAATGACCGAAAACACCTTGCGAACGCCTTACATCCAGACCGCCCTCGTTTGTTGACGTCAAGATTCAATTATAATGGGTGGGCACGAATGATACAGTGCCTCATATAGCGTGGCCCATGTCTCCTCTCAGTCCTAATCTTGTCGGGCCGTGATGGTGGCCTCGGGATTCACGAGCTCGGGACTCACAAGCCGAATGGTGGACCCCATGGAAAGCTCCTCCAATGCGTTGCGCGACGCCTTGCTCAAGCTCCGGTGAAGCTTGGACATCTTCTTCGGCGCCGCATCATCATCGTCCTCTGCTCCCGCAGCTACAATGGTCATGCTCGGTGCCCGGCTCGTTGTCTTGGGCGACCCCTTCCCGTATGTTTTGAGCACCTTGCCAGAGCCCGACTTACGGACCGCCGTGGCCTTGCGCGCGGGGTGGGGGGCAGTATATATCTTGTTTGGCGTGGATTTCTTCGCAGTCGCCTTAGTGGCCTTGGCAGGCGTGTTCGTCGTCGTCTTGCTCGTGCTGCTCAGAATTGCCATGGCCGAGACGCGCCTCTTAACCGTCGCCGCGCCCTTGGCGGCCGCCTTGGTGAGCAGGCCGGTCGAAGAGAGTGACCGTCGCACTCCCTTGGCATCCTTAATCTTGCGCTTTTTTGCCGAGCCGTTGTTGTCACCGTCGTCGCCGACCAACGTCTCAATCTTGCGCTTGCTAGCCTTGACAGCGCTCTTGACAACGGCCTTGAGAGTCGACTTGGGAGGCTTGGGCTGTTTGACTTCCTGAGGCTTCGGCCCCAAGATCCCTCGACAGTTCGGCGCGCCGCAGAGGCATGTCTGGACGTTTTCGTCACTGAAAGGACTGAAGTTGTAGTCGTAAGTGAGCTCCTCGCCCGTCATGATGGGCTTGTCTCCCGCGAAGAGTGCCATCCTCGGCTGACCGGATACGATCCATTTAATCATCCGGCAGTTGGGGGCACACGAGTGGTTCACGAAACGGGCAATACTACCCTTAGTAGCGTCGATGATCATATTCTGGTCGAAGCTCATAAGGTAGTAGCACTGACGCTGCGTTAGCGTTACTCATCAGAATAGAAGCCAGCGAGTCCTCGCCTACCTTGTTGTTCTTGTAATTGTTTTCCATGCGATCGGAGCACTCCTCGTCCGTAATGATCTCACCCGTGTACTCCATGATGATCTGATTGGGTTCGAAGCATCTGTTGGCGCGGATGCCGTAGCCACGATCAGGCGTCTTGATTACCTCGACGCCGACGCGGTATTTGCCACCCCCTACTCTCCTGTCCTGGAGATCGGCGAACGCGCGGTTTGTGCAATGCTCCCGGCCTACGTTGCAATTCTTCTCGTCGCACTCGTAGAGCATGATCCGGTTCTGGCAGTCTTCACCACAACCGTCTTCGACCTTGCAAACGCACTTGGACTGGTCAAGGAAGTGCGGCGTCTTCTTCCATAAAGAATGCGACTCTCCAATAAAGCGATCTATGGCCATGTTAGCAAGGAACAGCAAGTAGGGGGTTGGGAATCCAACTCTTGGTGAGCTTCCGGAACTCGTCAGGCTTCGGCTGGCCTGGCGGCAGAGGATTGCAGACATCGAACGGCAGCTTGAAGTCGCGGCCGCTTAGAAGCAGTCGCAATCCGTTGAACATGGGCAACGGCAGGGCCTTGTTGGAGCGGCCATAGTCCTTCAGCTCCGGGGTCTGCGCGAGCTTCTTTTGCTCAGCGGCTGAAAGACCTTTAGTCAGGTCCGAAGGAGTCGCTTGACCGGCATACAGTCCGCGATCGAGGTACTTCTTGTTCCGCCTTGTCTTTTTGGGCTGTGCTTCAGCAGCTTGTTCGGGCTTCTCCTCTGCTTCCTCCTTCTTAGTCTCGAGCGGCTCTGATTTGGCCTTCTTGGGTGGCGGTGCAGGTATGTTGCCATTCTCGTCCAATATCACGAGCTTTCCGTTAGACCAGACCGTTCTTATAACGGGCTTGTCGTCAATGCCGGCGAATTCCTTCGTGTCCCGGAGGCGGAGCAGCTCACGGGGAACCTTGGCCATGCTCTTCTCGAAAGTCTTGCGACTCCTTTTCCCTAGGTTAGACACCTTGGTCGCAAGGTTCTCGACAGGCGTGCCGATGAGACGCGCCGTATGGCGGGTGATGCGAGAGGTATCTGCCTTTTCCATCTTTGTCTTCTTCGGGCGCGGGGTTTTCAGGTCTCCGACGGACCATTGCAGGTTCAACGCGTCAATGCCGTCACGGACGAGGTTGCCGGCAACGCGCGCGACATCGTCAGCATTGGTGTCGGCATTGAGGCCAGGGCTGATGAGTGTCGCGCCCGAAATAGTCCTGCGCCGGTCTGCGATATCGTCGCCCTTGGCGCGTCGTTTGCCGCGGTTTGCTGTGCCGCTCAGTTGTGACAGATTGTACGTTTGCTTCCCAGAGCATGATCGGCGAGGTCGTCCTTCGGACTGAGGTTCCGGTGGTGTTTCGCGTGCTGATTCGGCGGCGATGGCGTCAGGGATTTCGATGTGGGCCTCGATCTGGGCTTCAATACGGGTTTCGATAGGAGTGTGGGTTTCGATTTGGGCTTCGGATTCGAGAATAACGGGAACGTCGTCTAGCTTGGGACCATCCGAGGCCTGGCTGGCGATGTCAGAAATGCTGGTAGGGGGTGTCGAGCTCGAAGACGCGATGTTGGAAGAACAATCGGTAGCGGCAGCGGACAGGCCGCTCTCGCTGGGAAAGAGAGACATATTGGGTAAAAATACCCAGTCTCGACGCGACTTTGAACTTTTCGAAGGTCCGTCGGGCGTCTGAGAATCGGTAGAGTCGAAATGCGACGCGTTCCAGGACGGGGTGCGCGTGGGTGTGAGGTGGTAAGAAAGTTGGGGTGGGAAGTCCAGAGGAGTTCCAGACACGAAAAGCGAGAGGGATTAGACCGCGGACCAGGGTGTGTGCGGAAACGGTTCCCCCAGGCACGCAGATTTAGGCTCTTAGCTTACTGGCCGGGCATTGAGTGGCAACAAGATAAAAAGTATCCCCCGAGGGAGTTTTGGTATGCAAGGTACCTCTGCTCTCGTGTGCTGCAGCAAAGCGCAGACGCGTGGAAAGCGAAGGGAAAAGGGGGACAAGGGAAACCTGAAGAAATGGGTTGGTGGAAGTAAAAAAGTCAAAAAAGGGTCAATGTCGATTGATTAGCCAAGGCGAACGGTCGTTTGCTTGTAGAATGAGGAAATCTGTGGCTGGGGTTTTTTTCTTCTTCTTCTGCTTCTTCTTCGTCTTCCGTCAACAGGCGCAGATCATTTTCCGGTGAGAGTGCGCTTGGGAGTGACAAAGTGGATAGATGGGTAGAAGACGTTTGCGAGGTAAGGAGTAATATAACGGCAGGGTGCAAATATGAGAAGTTCGGTGAAGGAAGCGAGGTGAGATGGATGGATGAGACGCAAGAGACACCAAGTGAGTGCGTGTGAGACGAGAAGATCCGGGCACAGGAGACAGCAGAATGGATGATGGCTTGAGGAAAGTTCCGTTCCGTTGCCGAGTGTTGTGTCGTGTTGAGTTGAGTTGAGGACAGAGCGCGGCGAGTGGGGACGCGACAGCATTGATTGATTTGATGGATCAAGTCGACGTGTTGACCCCCCGTAGTATCCGTAGATTGACGGGATTGCTCGCTTGTTCTGTCGACCTGATTACCGCTGTGTTTGCTCGCTCTCGACTGGGCTGCGTCGGCCTGCTTGAACCGGCTGCTCCCCTGTCGGACTCGTCGTGTTTTCTGGGTGCCCGCGGGATAAACGGGGGCGGGGGGGATTGAGTGCAGGAGTCAACTGTGGAAGTTGATGTCAACGGTAAAGGTCCGCGGAGAAGATGTGCTCGAGAATGGCGGGTGCGCAAGAGAGGGGGAGAGGGAGGAGGGAGGGAGAGGGGAAGACAGAGCTGGAGATAGATGGAGAAGGGAAACAATTTGGAAAGAGAACGTGCTCTAAGATAGATTGGGTTGCAGGGGTGAGGAACCGACCGCGCTGACCCTTTGTGCCTTTGTGTGTAGTGTTGGGTCAGACGCCGTGCTTTGCTTTCTACCAAGGTTGTATGGATGATTGGCTTCTGGGCCGGCCTCTTCTGCTCCCGTCTTCCGTGGACTACAGAGAGGGGGGATAAGGAAAGGTTGGGATTGGGATTGCGGACCGTGGGCGTGGAAGTGGATGAACGTGTCTTCGGGTCTCGTCTCTTTTTTGGACATGGGAAGAGCTAAAAGGTCAACAGATCCTGGTCCGTGTTGTGTTGCGTGTGAGTGAGTGAGTGAGTGAGTATGTCTCCTCATATGATGTCTTCCTATCCTGTCCTCGACTGTTTTCCACTGCCCTTACCCGTCCTCGTTCATCCCGCTGACTGCACTCTAGTTAACTTTACGACCGGATAAACCGAGGCACCTAGACGAGAGGAGTTACACATAGCGAGACGCATTACTCTAGCCTGTACTGCTGCGCTTCTGTAGACTTTAATTCTGCTACAAGTCTCTGTGAAATCCTAAGGTTAAGGTGTTATCTGGTTGCGCTGTGTCTCTTCTTGGACCACCTCTTGCTTTTCGCTGTGCTGAGCCTCGCCCCAATTTAGGCATGGTGGGCAACACCAACCCAAAAGTGCATCCTCTCGACATCTCAGGCTAGCCTTCGCCAACGGCCCTGCGGGCCAGAACGGCACAGTTCGAATTCTGCGAGTATATGGGCTCCATCGGCCGTCCCAGGTGTACAAAGGTCGAAGAGGTTGTCAGACCTCGATATTGGCGTCCCCCAGCATGGCATAACCACTTTTCCAAGCATCCGTGATGATTCTCGTTCACTGGGTGACCATCCATGCGCAGTTCTAGTCAGGAGGTTAAGGCCAAAGCCGTCTGGATACTACCGACGAATAGAAGTTCCATGTGGCTCCATACGATCGTGACGCCATGGGCAGATCCTCGAGTCGCATGTCGCACTCTTAGTCAACCCGTTCAGGCAGACCAGATAATCGAGCTCAGCTATATTCGGCCATCTGCTCATACGACTTATCTCATCAAGTTACTGTACTTGTATCATTTGTTTTTTGGCGTGTCACTCCGCCCGTATATATCATCACCTTCCTATGCGAAGCCTAGAGTGAGCCTCTCGAATGTAATCGTCGGAGAGCCGCTCGAAAGGAAAGGTCCGACGACTGAAGATGACCGCCTGCGTTTTCAATCATGAATATGATTGAATCTGTAACGATGGCCATTATGAACGTCTACAAAGGTTTTGATTTGAGAGGCACATCTCCACTAAGGGCAACATCAGCATTGGGGAGTAGATGCAAATACAGTGTGGCATATTAACAGAACTCCTATCATACCGTTCCGAGCACTCTTCATTCTCTCGTACAACCCATAGGTGTTCAACAGTCGCTGTCTAGAGCTATCTACGATGAGATGCAGCATTCGCAATCATTCGAGCTGCTCGGTGATATGATCGTGTGAATTGGCACGTCATTCCCTACCCGCCGTCCCACATTGTCGGCGACACAAGTCAACTTCTCATCGGCACAAGCACACACCTAATAAAGAATTGTGCCATGGCCATCATCATCTACATTGTCGTCCTGGCTTGTCAGATCGTATAGCACGGCGTCACATCACAACACCAATACCAGGCGAATCGCAAGCTGAGAGCATCCCACCTCCGAGTCTCGAGGCGTATGCAGTCGCCCTATACGTCAGTTTTCCAGCTATACGTTCGTCTCTTGATGACCTCAGGCGACAGACAGTTTCGAGATTCCATCGTTGTGGTGAGTTCGTGTGTGACGATGTGCGATATCCATTTATCCTGATACCATTCTTCTCAGCAGATGCTGCTCCCCTAAACACACCCACGGAATGCGATGCGGGTAGACGAGCTACGAAGTCTGCAAAGATATCACTCTCAAGACCGCATACATTCTATCCACCTGCGCTGTCAACTTACCCCTCTGCCTCCGAGAAAATCTCCGTCTCAGATGGCAATCAGAACCAAGACAATGCCCGAACGGTTGATAAGAGGGGGCTGTTTAGGCGAGTCATTCAGCTTGCACGAACCATAGGACGGACGGAACGATGGCCAAATTGACCAATGCGACAACCTAGGGTTTTGATTCCTTCTTTATTACTTACAGCCTTCGTTCCTCCGTACGGTCTTTCTTGCCCCTCCTCTGTTCTCTTCTCTTCTCTTCTCTTCTCTTCCCATTCTGCTCTAAATTGGAGAAGAAAAGGAAAGTAATTGAATCCTCGAAGCGCAAAACCACGAACATACACTAGTAGGGTATTATGGCAAGACACGCAAGGGAAAGGAATTTAGTAATCACAGGCCAACTCCAATTTCCCCATATCCCACCGGGAGAAGAAACACCGTGGTGGCCACGAACTCAGGTATGTTTCTAACACAGCCCCGCAGCAGTCTCGTCGACCTAAATGCACTGAAGCCGCGAAACCAACCATTCCCATAACAGGATTCCAAATCAGGGGAAGGGCGAATCGGGAAGGACAAAAAGGCACACCGAAAGAAGAGTAAGAAAAGACAGGCCAGTACTGTCGCTTAGGCAGTGACTGGCTTTGTATCTTCCTTGGCTTCTGCCTTATCGGTAATGTTCAGGTCGGCAACGTCGGGAACTTCTGTTTTCTCAGACTCAGCGGGCGCGGCCGGGGCAGGCTCGGGCGCCATCTCCGGCTGGGAAGCGGCAGTGGACTCGCTAGTCGCGACGGCGGGAACGGCGGCGGCCTCAGCAGCCTTGGTCTCGGCCAACTTGGCATCGGTGACAGGGGCGGGAGAAGCAGCGACCGTAGCCGGAGAAGCAGCCGCCGCCGCCGGAGCAGGGTTGGCGTCAGTGACGGAGTTCTCAGTCGGGACAGCAGCTTCCGCGAGCTTGACGGTCTGGCCGGTAGCTTTGATGCCCTCGCCGTTTCCGCCGTAATCCTTGGGAAGCGAGTCCTTGTAAGCGGGGAGCTCTGCGGCAAGTTCACTGCCATAACCCAGCGGATGAAACTTGGCGATGGTCTTGGGGGCCAGGAAAACCTTCATGGCCTTGAAAACCCAGCCCATGAGTGCGGGGATGTTGACAAAGTACTTGTGAGCGAGGAGTTCGGGGTAGGCCATGGCAAAGATCCTAATCGTCTCCGACGAGGCGGCCTTGACGGCGGGATCCATGCGCAGGAAGCTGACGTTGAGGTAGTCATGGACCTGGATCATCTGGTAAGGGTCCTCGCCGCCATCGGGAATGGGGGTCTGGACCTTGTCCAGGCCCAACTTGCGAACACTAAGTTCCATGAGAGCAGCGCGCCACTTAATGAACCTATGAAGTTTGTTAGCCGGCGGTCCAAGGGTTCACTTTCGACAGGAGGTTATTCATGCTATGAGATCAGTACTCACTCATCAACGTTGCCAAAAGTAGCCTTCTTATCCTTGACGGCTCCGTAGATGTTCCAGGTGATGATCGTCTCCTTGCCTTGAGAGCCCTTGTGGGTAGTGATGTAGCCGAGCTCGTCAAACTTCTTCTTGTCGAAGGATACCTCGTCGAGCAGCTTGCCGGGATTGGTATCACGGCGCCAGACCAGGGCTTTCTGGAGCTGGTCGGCAGCCTTGGAGACATCGTCGTCGTTGGCGCGGAGGAATTTCTGCAGGACGACAGTGGTGGGGACGTGAGTGATGTCGGAGAGCTGAACACCCCACATCTCCTTGTGTTTGGCTGCGCTCAGAATGCTGGGCAGCTTCTCAAAGAGGGAAGTGAGAGGAGTCTGTGTCTTCTCGGCGGGGTTTTCGGAAGCAGGCTTCTGCTCGGCATCTGACTCCGTCTTCTGGCCGGTGAGAGTGGCCTGGTCGGTCTGCTGCTGTTGCTTGACGATGGCAGTGGGCTCAGGGGCAGGAGCAGGAACCGAAGTCGGGTCCGCGGCAGGCTCAGCGGCGGCAGGCTGAGACTCGGGAATGGCAGCCGACGCAGGTGCGGCAGTTGGAGCAGGTGCGGCGACGACAGTGTCGGTAGTCTGAGCAGACATGATGGGCCAAAACACTTCTCAGGTGAGACGAATCTGGGTGTGTGATGAGTATGTGGACGTGCGTGAAAGTGAAGAAGGCGTTGAGCGCGTGGGGTTTCGAGTAACGGCTCCTTGGGTGGTTTATTTGTTCAGGGGGGTGGGACGGCAGGTTACGTTCTACCCCTATGCGACAGCCGAGTAGGTGATTTGTGCGTGCGTAAGGTATGTATGTATGTATGTATGTGAAAACGTATGGACGTGGGTGTGTGCCTTCTTGTTGGGGACGAAGATTTTCCAAGTGAGCGTGTTGGGCGAGGTAGGTACGACCAAGGAAGAGTACGCAGTAAATGAAGAGGAAGGCGCGCGGGTTCTAAAAGTAATCTGATGGACGCGGTAGGTAGGTGGCAGCAACAAACAGGCCACAAACACATAGGTAAGTAGGCACAACAGCAACCAGTCAACGACCTGGAGGAGGGAGGGGGTCGTCTGCGGCAACGGCGACGACAACGGGAATGGAACCCTCCTTTCTCGAGGATCCGTATGTACCTTACCTCCTTCGACATCTTGGGTATCTTGGGTATCTGTGGTATCTGTCTCTGTACTTTGTACCCTCACGCTCACGCTCTCGCGGCTTATGTTCACTTTATGCTCCGTGCGTTGCTTCCGGGGAACTCGAGGTACCAATCCAGTCTGCAACCAAACATTTGACTTACCGTCTATCTATCCACCCCAATTCAACCTACCTTCAATCCAATTCGAATTCGAAATGACCAAACGGGTGACTGGGTGGGGGGCTTGTTCGGCATGCTCTGTGGCCTGTGCAGACGGGAAAATAGAGTGGGGATAGACCCCCCCTTTTTCCAAAGTGATTTGCGCTGTTTCGATAATCGATGGTATTTGGATGGGGCCTTAGTCCTGACGTGTTACTTGTACCAACAAGCACTAATTGATTCTTTGATGACTAGGATCTCGAGCTTCCTCGGTTTCTCATAGTAATCAAGGCCATTCTCTGTGCAGCAAAGCCGTTTCTACCACATCCCATGTCGCCCGGGACGCACGGCTAGACCAGTAGCTGATCAGTGCAGTCTCGCCGGCTGTACGGATACGGATAGTCGAGATACAAAAGCCCCGGTACTTGGACCCAGGTCGGCGAAATAATTACGGTAGGCACTTCACCTGCCTCTGGCCTGCTCCCCATTTTCCAGCCTGCGGCGGTGCATCCAAGCCAACCTGCCCCGCCGCAATAAGCCTTGCCGGGTGTCCAGCCGTCTAGCTGTCCGTCCTGCATCGCATCGCCAGTGTTTCAAGGGGTTGCTACTTATCTCTGAGACGAGATGAAGAATCTCATCGCTGTTGGTGCAAAGCTTTCCAAAGTGCCAGTCACAATGCGAACCATCTTAGAAGCTGAGCCGCCGAACAAATAGTCTGCATACCTCAGTACACTGTATCGACGAAGGGAGGGAAACAAGGCCCCGCCGATTGGTCCGCGTCTGTCCCCGTCAAATACCAAACAAAGAAAACGAATGATTGATACCACACTACCTTACCCACCCAAGGTAGGTAGGTACCTTAGGTAGCGGGTGTGCAAAGTGCCTGCTACAACTACCTACCTATGTTAGTACCAGGCGAAGGTTACGGTAGGTAGCAGTAAATTTCGAGGGTCGCCCCATCGACCTGCGCTTGCAGATGATGGACACGTACAGATACCTGCAGAGCATCTCCACTCGTCGCAGCGTCTGGCTGGGCCGCCAACATGGGGCTCGGCGTCCGTTGCTGCTGACTACTCCGCCTGCCAACTTCAACCTCACCACATAGAACACATCTGTTGTCCAGGCGGCTGAAGCCACGTCCTACTACGTTGTCAAAGGCGTGCGAGCCACACTGCGTCCACGAGACGGTTCTGGGAGCGCCGATACATCAGCTCAAACAAAGAATCGGGTGAAACGGAACTAGAAGATGCAGAGAATTTCTCAAGAGTCCTTGTTGATCGGGTATAGAGAGACCGCCTCGAACCCCTATCTCGCCAAGGTAACACATCCCCAGAGCCGATCCTTCGTCTGTGAAAGAAACCCTATGGAAGCCATGTCCCCTGGACGTCAGGCTGAGACAAACCAAACAGCCCGGTCTTTCCTCCGAGTCTTGCATCCTGTCCCTGACTCGTCCAACCTCCAAGGAGAAAGCCCAAGAAACAACCACAGGAACCAAATCCGAGAGAAGCTGACCTCAGATGGGGGGTCCATGATAGCCCCAGAAATGCAGAATAGCAAAGCAAGAAGTGCAGATTAACATGCGTTCTTCCATCGACGAAGCCATATTAGCACCCCATTCTTGCCCCCCGTTGTTTCCGGGTTGTCGCACTCGACACTACTGGGCAGTAGTAGTCAGCGCGCGACGAATGATGGACTCCATCGTCTGATACTCGCGCATGGAAAGCTGCGAGAGAGTCAATCCATCGAACTCGGGGCCAGCGGGGTGGTTCAGCTCGCGCCAGAAGAAGCCAAAGTAGCCGTCCGTCTGATTGCCGACGGTACGGGTTTGGACCTTGTCGTGGAACGTCTGCATCTCCAGGAAACGGTTGGTCTCCTCGCGGATGATGGAAATGTACCACTGTTGGAGAGAAACTAGTTAGCTCACGATCACCATCCTTACCGGCTTCTGCCCTGCTGGGCATTGCAAAGGTAGAAGTGAAGGACTTACCTCGACCACGTCCAAAGGAACGCCCGCCTTGGGGATCAAGACATAGAGGTGACGCCAGGCCTCGGCGAAGCGCGGCTGGCCAAAGGCCCGCTGCTCCATCTCACTCATGTTGACCAGGAAAGCAATGTCGTCCTTCTGGAGAGTCGAGAAACCCTCACAGCGCATCGCCGCGTTAACAACTCGCTTGAGCAGACGATGAGTGAGGTTGATCTCGTCGCGTCTCTCCTGAATGCTGTTCGTCAAGATGCGGATGAGATCGCAGGTCGCCTTATGGATTGCGTGACGCTGCTGGATAGTGATGTTCCCTTTCATATGCCAGGGGAATTTAGTGAGGGTGCTGATGAGACACTCGAAGGGGCGCTGAGGGCACTCCTTGGAGAAAGGAGACTGTGGGGCAAGTTAGCTACGACCGCATCAACGCTTTGTTTGGCAAAACTTACACGATGCGGGACCTCAACATGCTTTACAAGCATTGTCATTTCCTCGGCAGATACGAAACCCTTGAAATTGTCCCAAGGCTCCTGGTCGTTGTTAGGGAGGATCTGAGGGCTGACACCGGCCCAGAAGACGCCCTTGGCAGACGGGAATAGATCCTTCATGAGAGCAGCCTGGCTCGAGAGCTCAATGTCAATGGGGCGCTGGCCGATGCGGGTGGCGCGGCCCCGACCAATGTTCTGTTGATATTTCTCGACGGCTTTGGAAGCATCCTCCAGAGTTTGGAACTCGACATAGGCATCCGTCGTCTTGCCGGTAATGCGTTCCATGATGATGTGGATGGGCTCCTCCGTGTCGTTGAGGATGCGAGAGTTGCGGCCGAGAACGGCGATGATCTCGGCCCGATTGGTCACGAAAGGAATCTGTTCAAGTGTCAGTCCCGACGAACTTGCCGAGGGTTGCGTCTCGGGGGCTCGCTTACGTTTCCGATCTTGATGACACCTCGAACCACAAAGTGACCGGGGCGGGTAGCAGGCTCGACGAAGGGGAAGTTGGCCTCATGCATGGCAACCTGGGCGGTAGGAAGACCTGTAGGGCCGGCCGTAAGTCTGTTCAACTCTGCCGAACGTTGAGCGCGGATGTAGTCGGGGACAGGTGCACCGCGAGACGCGGCGTTCTGGGGCAGATAGCCAACCTGGTAGGGGACGAGCGCCGCGTTGTCTGAGGCGAGAGGCTGGTAGGTTCCCACATGTATGTTGGCGAGTGCGTTGCCGTCAACGACGGGATGAGCAAGCATGCCCTGAGAAGCTGGGCCATGAACAGCCATGATTTGGCCTCCATTGCCGAGGTAGAGCTGCTGAACTTGAATAGACTGAGAGCCGCTCGGGGTAGACTCCGAACTGTCATCGCGAGGGAGTTTGTCGTAGTTCAAGGTCTCACCCGTGGCGCTGGGAAACGGAATCTGTCCGGTCGCGAGCAGGTGGGTGGTGTCTTCCTGCGAACCGAAGATGGGCTGCTGAACGGGGCCTCCCTGGGAGGTGGGAACGCTGAATGGATCTTGGCTGTCAGCTGAAGCCGTGATGGTATCGCTACTCTGGCCCTCCAAGTTGAACTTGGGAGGAGCTCCGAGCCGAGTAAGGTCGATCGTAGTGCGCGGCGCGAAGTTGCGAGGCTCCGTCATCAAACCGCTGGCACCGACTCCTTTGAAAGTGTCGCTGCCAGGACTGACGATGTCAGAATGGTTGGCGGATCCGTTTCCTCCTTGCAAACCACCATTGTTCTGGCGAACAGGGGTCGGATAGCCGATATTACCCATGGAGGAGCTGCCACTGAGCTGACCATAGGTGGCGATCATGGGAATGGACTGGGTCTGCTGGCAGCCAGCGGAAGCGTTCAGAGAGTTGCTCATCGTAGACTGAGCCGCGTGGCTTCCGTTCTTGGTTGGGACATCAATGTGAGACTCAATGCTGTGTGAACCGTCGGCGAAGTGAATGTGCTTGGGAATATTTGCACGGTTTAGAGTCGTACCGTAACTCTTGGCAGAACCGACAGGTTGGATTTGAAGGTACTGGGCGTTTTGACAATGGAAGCTAGCCTGAGAAATCGCGTTGGCGGCCAGATGGCTGTAGTCCTTGATGTCAAAGTTCGGATAACCGTCGAGCTCGGCAACTTCAGGCTGATGAACCTGAAAATCAATGTCAGTTCGATATTTCCTAGTCGAAACAGAAGAAGAGTGAGGAAAGGAGGAAAAGCCGAAGTCTCTGTACCTCAGATGGGTATACCTCGTTGAAGTTGTGATGAGCGATGGAGGTTTTGGGGGCCCAAGACAAAGATGAAGGATTGAGGTTGGAGGCAGCCTTGCCCTTTCCCTTGCCTTGGCCCTGATCATTGTCTGAGCTGGTGCAGTAGGGGACACCGTCAAGGCGAGCACCGCCAGGCTCCTTGTCGTACTCGCTGTTCTCGACTACCACAAGGGGCAGGTTGCTAGGTGTGAGGCCGCCTTGACGAGCCACACCGAGAAGCTGGTTCTGCGTCTCATGATGAACCATCTTGCCTTTCTCACCCGTGGGTTTGGAGTAGGCCATGATGAGTAACAGTCAAGGATATGAACGCTGCTCTTGTGGAAATGTGTTACGCAGGTAATGCAAAATGGTGTACGTGAGAGACAGCAGCTGACTTAAGCCTCCTTAGTGACAGTAAGCGCTCTAGAAGTGTGCCATTAGTGACAGTACTTAAGATGCAATGCAGGCTAAAAATCAAACCCTTGATTTTGTTGAAGTGAGGTAATACGAAGGAAAGCAGCGACAAGCTTCGCAGGCTGCACTAGCAAGACAGTTAGTTAATGTAGGAGGAAGATAAGAAATTTTGTGCATTAGAAGTGCTAAGGGGATGAGGAGGCCAAACCTTCAAATAACTTCACTGCTCAAGGAAGGTTTAGGAGCGAGAATGAAAAATGCGACTGCTGGTCTCCCGTTCAAGTGGTCTGATGCGGTGAAGTCGAGGCAAAGGAACACACTGAAACTGTATCGGCTGAAGGTCTTTTTGCGAACGGGTTCTCTGCAAGATGAGAAGAGCAAGACGCTCTTGACAAAACCAAGGATCTGAGTTTGTGAGAAAGAGATGATTTGCAAGGAGGAAAGAAAGACGAGTAGTGGAGCCTGGCAAAAGGAGACCTAAGACCACACGCTGTACTGAAAGGGAAAAGGATGAGTAGGGAGTGAGAGGGGGAAGAGAGTGAAAGAGATAGAGATAGTGAGAGAAAATGTAGGGGGGGTAGGTATTCAGGTACTTTAGAGGCAGGAGCCAAGGTCGAAAACACACTGGTAAGCTTACTGTAGTTTGACTTTCTGCAACTTTCCGCGTGTAAGGAAATGTTCCAACCTCAGTAATAGAACGTGTAGTGCTAGTTGAGAAACTTAGAAGCACGCCAAGAGATAGGCACTAGAATCTCTACGTTAGTGTAGTGTAGGGGAGAAAAAAAAGGAGGAGACTGGGGTGAGATGTGAGCAGCGATTTGGAGGCGAAAACAGTGAAGTTTGTTATGAGGTGATGAGGCAGGTAGGAAACAGGAAGGTGGGACTGGGGCAACAGGTCCTTTTGATTAATCAGTCGCAAGAAGAAATTACGTGACTTTGTGCGTGTATTCAGTTCCTGTGGTTGGGATGACTGGGATGGAGATGAACGAAGACAGGCGACGAAGACAGACAGTAGGAAATCAAGACAAGGACTTGTAACCTAGAGAGCCAACCAAGAAACGTACAAAGGATAGTTTTCAAAACTAACTGCAAAAACTGCTCATCTATCTGGTTTAGCTGGCTTACCTATTTACTGATCCGACTGAGTATAAACTAAGGCTATCAAGTCTGCAGAAGCTGATCTTCCATGGTTCCAAACAACGTAGCGGCGCTTGGCTATGCATTGAAATTGCATCTGAGACTCACATGAGGCAATGCGCTGCTGCAAATAACAGTCAAACAAAATACAGCCCTAGCTACAACTGAAGTGATTCATCTGCAAAGAAAGGCGCCTGCCACTACTATCCTGACCATGCCATGTCTAACAACATACCCTCACTCCCGTACTGACATGATGGTTGAATCAAGGCAATGGCAAGCATCATAGCCACCCCAAGCATATCACGAGACGTATACCATTCAGTTCCTGTGATCATATCTGGATTTTGTATCAAGTACAAGGCCCCATGCCGTCGTTCCCACCCGGCTCCAGATTTGGGGATCAATATCAAGGTCGGAACGATTGTGGATACCGGCATTTCGGCAGCGCTCGAGCCAACATCTCACTCCAAATCATGATTCTAGCCCAGGACTTCAGCGCGGCCGAACATCCTGGCCAAACCGACAGGAAAGTCGTCCTCCTATTGCTCAAATTCAACCTCCTGGATTATAAAACGCTTGCTGTAGGGTATTTTAGTCGAACTAGGAAAGCAGTCAGTGAGGTCAAAATACTTTGCTTGGCTCGGAGCACTTACCGGGGTCAGGAAAGATTCAGCAACGAATCTAGCTCTAGCGTTCAACTACAAGATGTCAGCAACAGTCCTGGTGCTCCGAGCGCCTCAAGGGTAAATACAAAGAGCTTCATCTCCGAAATCTCCTTGTCGACCTCTTCCATAAATTGAATGATAAAGTCCACCAGCTTATGCTTCAGCATCTCCTCAGTGTGAAAGTTGGTAATCAAGAACGAAATGTCGTATCCCTGGCAAGCCTAGTCAGCGTGTCGTTCTACATCTCTAGGCCTTATGCCACGTGGCATTAAGCCTTGCTCGAGCTTGGCCAGGCGGCACTCGGGTACTCTGCATACCTTAATGGGCTTTCTCCGCAGGATGAAGAAAGACTCGGCTCTCTGTGTTAGGAAACGGGTAAACTTGTGGACTAGGATGTGTTCGATCTCGTCGGCCTGCTTGATCTTGATGGATATGCGCACGGAATTGATGCTCGGCTCGATCAGGACTCGCTCATTCTCGTTTCGGGCGATGGTCAAGGGGGTCAGGAGGACTTCGGGGGAGCTTTGCGCCTCGATCTCGGGGACATTGTGTCGTTCGGCGGTTTGAGAAGCAAAGTTGGACAGCGTCAGTGCGGCCGTTAAACTGCTCCGAACAGCCTGGAGGTAGGGTCGAAGGGATTGAGACTATGATATCAATGTCAGTGAGCCGATGCTTGATCCGATTGCCAAAGAGAGGAGCTGACCATGATGGCGAGACGTGGCCGCGTCCAACCTTTGAGATGCTGAGAGGTTGGAGTTGGATGTTGACCGCGGGGTTCGCGAGGTTGGCTCAGCCGGAAGCCTGACGTTTCGTAGTGGGGCGGATAGCACCGCCGCAGCTCCACCTCATGGGTCCTAGCTGTCACCGTTCATTGCTGACTCAGCGTAGCGTTTTCACGTGACTCGAAAGCAAGCTCTATTGTCTCTCTACCTATCCGTACCTGCCTAAGCACCTTGGTGGGTAGTGGCGATCCCCCGCTTGTGCTTTTTAGATGCATATATATATCTGTTAGCTATACATCTATCTAGAGAGGCAAAGGTGATTGACTAATAGGCTTTAGTTCTGGGAAAAGGCCATGAAGTAGCTGTCATGAGCAACATCTTGAATCTCAAGTCATTCAGTCAGGACAATTGTATTATTGAACAAAAGAATACTTTTAAGGATGTTGGATTGCGTTGAATAGAATAAGTAGGCACGACCATAGATGTGGCAAGAGGAAGGTGCAAGGGTATATCGCAATAACCGAATCGGCAGCTGAAACAGACCCTGCAGGTACACCGCTTCCCCGCTAACCTTCTGCATGCCACCATGTACTACTGCCTACCCACCTAAGGTATCTGGACTGACGCAAACTGCCTGGTGCCTTCCCTTCAACAAACTTCTCTTTGACCTGCGCGTTCTACATTTGGTCTTTTGATCATCAAACCGCACGTATTGATCGGTCTCTCCCACCCTATCTGCAGCAAGCTCAATCGCCATCACATCACATCACATCGCAGCAGAACAATGGCGTCAATACCCGGTGAGCCTTAATAAGCCATCGCATTCACGACTGTTTCTGACCATAGATGCAGTCACCGTCAGCCACCAAGGCACCAAATACCAAGTCGAAATCGACACCTCCTCCAACGGCGAAACCTTCAAGTACCAACTCTACAGCTTGACGGGCGTCGAGCCTGATCGCCAGAAGATTCTCGTCAAGGGCAAGCAGGTCAAAGACGATGACGACATGTCCAAGTTCGGCCTCAAGGCTGGCGCCACCCTCATGATGATGGGCAAGCCATCTGGAGAGAACGCGGACCTCGCCCGTCCCAAGGAAGCAATCAAGTTTGTCGAGGACATGACCGAAGCCGAAGCCGCCCAGCAGGAGGGCGCCACCCCTGCCGGCCTCACTAACTTGGGCAACACCTGCTACCTCAACTCGACCCTCCAGACCCTTCGATCGATTCCCGAGCTCCAGAGTGCTCTCACCACATACAAGTCGGGCAGTGGCGGAGCCGGCAGCAGCTTCGGTCTTAGCTCGACCGATATTGCTACCCAGCTCATGGATCTGTACAAGAACATGTCGGAGACTCAGGGTAGCATCCCCCCGCTCACCTTCTTGAGCACCCTACGCATGGTCTACCCGCAGTTCGCCGAGAAGTCCAAGACCGGAGCTGGATACGCCCAGCAGGATGCCGAGGAGGCCTGGTCTCAGATCATCTCCCAGCTGAAGCAGAAGCTTTCCCAGTCGGAAGGCTCCTCCTTCGTCGATAGATACATGGCCGGAGAGCTCCAATCCACGCTTGAGGTCGACGAGCAAGCCGCCAGGGACGCTGGCGAGGAGCCGATCAAATCAAGCGAGAGCTTTCTCAAGCTCAACTGCCACATTGACAGCACCGTCAACCACCTGCGTGACGGTATCTTGGCTGCCCTGACTGAGAAGTTGGAGAAGAAGTCGGCGGTTCTGGACAGAGACACGACCTACACCAAGAAGTCGCTGATCTCGCGACTGCCCAAGTACCTCGCCGTTCACTTTGTTCGTTTCTTCTGGAAGCGTGAGGTCCAGAAGAAGGCCAAGATCATGCGCAAGGTCACCTTTCCCCACGAGCTTGATGTTGTTGAGTTCTGCACCGATGAGCTGAAGAAGGCCCTCGTCCCTGTGCGCGACAAGGTTCGTGAGATTCGCAAGGACGAGGAGGATATCGAGCGAGCTCGGAAGCGACGTAAGATTAACCCTGTCGACCGCGGCGATATCGCCGGAGCCTCTGGCGGCCCCGAGGGCAAGACGGCTTTGGAGAAGGCCAACGACAAGAAGGCGGAGAGATCTGGAAAGCCCATCGCCACCACTTCGGACGGCGATACCGAGATGGCCGAGACCTTCAAGACGGACGCTGAGGTCGAGGCCGAGAAGGACGCGGCCCTCGTCGCTGCCAAGAAGGAGCTCTATGCCTTGGTCAACCAGGATCTGGTCAAGGACGAGGGCGCCAACCAGTCGGGGATTTACGAGCTGCGTGGCGTCGTCACTCACCAGGGAGCGAGCGCCGACAGCGGCCACTACACGGCATACGTCAAGAAGACTGCCCCTGTTGACCCCAAGACCGGCAAGAAGGGCGAGGAGGACGGCAACTGGTGGTGGTTCAACGACGACAAGGTGTCGGAGGTCACACCCGACAAGATCGATGCTTTGGCAGGTGGTGGCGAGTCGCACTCTGCGCTCATCTGTCTCTACCGAGCCATCCCCCTCCCGACCATCGATAACGACGGCAAGGCTGAGTAAAGGTTCTAGCTGGCAAAGTCTGTCGTGAGCATCGACTTGGCGTTTTCGAGCGGTAACAAGGTTATGGGAGGCATTCAAAGCAAGCCATTCGCACAGGGATAAAGCACTGGGGCATAGACAGACGGATTGATGAATGTAATGGCTGCAGTTCATTACACATATGATGATTGCTACGTACATGATCACGTTGATGTGCAAGTGATGCATGGAGCAAGTACCGTGACGCGGTAATGCGAAGGCGGGGAAAAAATGTGAACGGAGGTTTTGCGGCTTGCTTGCCTCGTGATGGCATCCCGGCGCTCGCTACTGTCTGGGCGAGGCATCACGTAAACGAAGGCGATGGCCGCCACTCACAAACCAGACAGGTTGAGCGTCGTGACGAGGTTCTATCTAGGTCTCAACGCCGTCCATTTCATGGCTGCGGAGATGACAGGCTTGAACAGAGCAATCCGTCCGGTCACGGTCAGCTCTCGGGCTTCTTCGGGGCCCTCTCCACTATCCTCTCCTCCAGGTACGTGAGCTTCCTCTCCCAGTTGCGACGCTCCGTGACCAGGCGGCCGCGCTGACCTAGAAGGAGGGATATTTGCTCATCGTACGGAGAATTCCAAAAGCTTTTCCTCTCCTGAGCGTGCTACATCAGCATCTACAATGTCGGACGAAGGAAAAGGGATAGACGATTGTCCGGCTTACCTCTTTCCATTCCTTTTGTGTCTTGAGGCCGGCGCCGTAGGTGGCGCCGGTGAAGATGATGGCGGCGCAGCCCGCGGCCGTGAGACCTGCGCGGAACTTTGTGAAGCCGCTCATGTTGACGCGCGTGCGCGAGAGAGGGTATGTCTCCTTTTTGCCTTTCCTGCTATAAACTCACTACCTGGTCGATTTCGGGAGAGAATCACCAGTATTCTCTCCAGGCTTTCCTCGACTCCCTGCTCCGTCTGTCTTCGACGTGTTTCGTGCTGCAAATCGAGGCCGTCAGTCTGTCCCGGCTTGTCGTGTCCCAACCTGCGCGGGACGAGGATGCAGTGGAAGAGTCGGTAGTCGTCGAGTCGAAAGAATTGGCTCGCCTGCGGCCCTGCTGCAGCCTATTCGACGGTGATGATTGGCTACACCGGCGTCCCGTCGTCGTTTGTGGAAAATCGATGTGGCAAGAACCGTAGTCGTGATCGTTGTGAATGTCCGTCGTGTTTGATGCCGTAGACGCCTCCTTTGGTTTCGTTGCGGCGGGCGAAGAGGGCCAGGCGTCAAGCTCCAGCACAATCGTATCGATCGTGGCGGCTTCTGGTCCGGAAGCGAAAACGCCGGGGCAGTACCCGTGGCGGTGGTGACAGCCCCGCTGGAGACGATATTGGCGGGGGTGTGGAGGGAGCCCCAGCACTCTTAGTAATCGATCTGCCAATGCTGGGGTTTGCGTGACGTCGTCGCCCTTGGCCATGACTGATACAGCGGGCTTTTTCGCAGCCAAAACAAGTTGCTGAAATGATAAGTACAAGCCGGCGGCTTCTGCTACAAAGGAAAACCGCTCGTTCTTTCTCCCACGCAATCTTGTTGATTCTAATATAAAAGTGGTGTGGAAGAAAACGCGGCTGAAGAGAACCTTATTCGGTCAACTGCGCCATAGGACCCCGGTGTGAGCGGAATATCGACAGAGATAAGAAGGTATGTGAGAGCAAACGTAACTGAGCGCCCTGTTCGACTTCCCAAACGGGCTGATCCATTCCCACTTGTCGCATACACATTGAAACAAACTTCGTGAGAGCATCTCTCTCCTCCTCCTCCTCCTCCTCCATCTTTCTTCTATCAGATGCCGTCGTTACTGCCCCCGTAACCCTTCGTCTCGTCTTCTTATCTTACACCCGCAAATAAAGTCATTTGCTCTTTTCTCAGTGTTTGTCAAAGAAGAAGAAGGCCCTATTGCCCATTTCTCTCTATCATGTCAGTCATGGCTAGCCCGGCCTGTCTGAGGTTGCGTGCGGCCTCTGCCGGTGTCAGACTCTCCTGAAACGCAACCCACAGCACGCGACTCGGATTCTCTTCCTGTTACATTCTCTCATTCTCCCCTCAGCCTTTTGTTCGTTTTCTTATAGTAGACCGCATTAAGCAAGATATATTTCACAGAAGCGGATGATAACGAGCACGTTCATGGGACGTGGGATGCGGCAAGTGCACGCGAGGCATGTGTGGAGAGTGTGTTTTCATTTCGATGTCGAATTCAAATAATAGGGAGATCGATGCAAGGGGAGAGTCCCAAAAGGCTTGTCCTTTCATGGGTGGTGCCAAGGAGGGCCAAAGATACATTGGCAGATGGGCGGGTAAAGAGAGGGCAGGCCATCAGCACTGCTTCTCCTAGTCTCGGCCGATATCTCACGCCGCGGGATGAAGGACTGGGAGCCATCTGGAAACTTCATCGGCCAAAGTTGGCTCTTGCAGGATGACCAGTCCGGGTTCACATGCGGAGGCCACCACGTTCACACATCTTCGTCCCTGCTTTCTCAAGTGCGGAGCTTAGATGGAGCGGAACGGCGGGAAGAGCGGGACGGCCGTGCCAAAAGCCAAGCCGCTCCTCGAAAACGCCATTCAACCTCATCATCTCAACTTTCCCCTTCCCGCTGCCCATCATCTCGCGAACACTGCACGTCACAGGCCACCCCGCCACACACAAATCTTGGGATTGTGGCCGCTGCATCAAAGTATATGTACTAACTCTCTGTCCTTGCGCCCGCCCCCACCAGCTCGCCTCCCCTCTACACCGCGAAAGAGGCGGCAATCAATAACAGAGCTCACATAACCTTCCTATCCCTATACGAGGTTACATCCGCTGTCGAAACCACGAGCCCCGACCGCAGGTTCTAAATACAACGCCCTTCATGACGACTCCCCGCGCCTTCGTCATCCGCCACGGCGAGACAGAGTGGTCCCTCAACGGCCGCCACACCGGCAGTACCGACATTCCCCTGACCGCCAACGGCGAGAGGCGTGTGCGTGCCACCGGCCGCGCTCTCGTAGGGAGCGACCGACTCATCGTTCCCAAGAGGATCTCTCACATGTAAGTCTGGAAATATCTGAGATGGAACATCTGCTAAAGATATGTCAGCTACGTGTCCCCCCGCAGGCGTGCTCAGCGCACCTTTGAGCTGTTGAACCTCGGCATCAGCGATGAGCTCCCTTGGAAGTGCCACGGCAACATCGACGGCGGCGGCCCGTCCTGCAACGCCCACGTCGAAGTCACCGAGGATATCCGTGAGTGGGACTACGGCGACTACGAGGGTATCACGTCTCCCGAGATCCGCCGCATCCGTAAGGAGCAGGGTCTCGGCGAGAACTGGGACATTTGGCGCGACGGCTGTCCCGGCGGAGAGTGAGTGATGTTTTGACCGCCTTCTCTAGCTTTTCTCTCTGTAATATATTGAGGAAACAGAAACAGCCAAAGCTGACCCCTCGTAGGAGCCCCCAAGATGTCACAGACCGCTTGGACCGCCTGATCGATGACATACGCGGGAGGTGGCACAAGCCTGTCATCGGTGATAAGACCGCGCCCAACGGCGACGTTCTTGTTGTCGCCCATGGCCACATCCTGCGTGCCTTCGCCATGCGTTGGGCCGGGAAGACGCTTCAGGATGGTCCGGCATTCCTGCTCGAGGCCGGTGGTGTCGGTACTCTAAGGTGAGTTGATTCATCAACCGCAACTGTGGCTACCGATAGCTGCAGACCCCATGGACATCAGAGGTATGTCGTGACATGCTAAGAGGAACTAATGCGGGTGACGCAGCTACGAACATCACAACATCGAAGAGCCTGCCATTCTGCTGGGAGGCGCGTTTGCTGTTGATTTCATCGAGAAGAATGAGCCGGCGCAGGCATAGGGGGCAAAATGGGCTTCACAGTAAAGCTCCAGAGCTAGCAAGCGACCTGACATGTCCAGACCACCCACGTACATCGGACTTGCTCGAGACGTCGAGGTGTAACTGGCTAGCATTCATCTCGTCGCAGAACGATCATGCGTACATGGACACCTACATCTTGGTTCCCCGAGCGATGAACACCCGCCTTTTCATTCCTTCTTTTCCCTCTCCGTGGCTATGCCCGTGTCCATGCCCATGGCTGTCGCCATGCTTCTGTCCATTACTGTGCTCGTGTCCGTGGCCATGCCCTCCAAAAACGACCCCGCTGCCGATCTCTTCCATGGCAAAATCTCTGCTGGCGCCGGCCTGCTCAAAGACGGCCCGCATCCTCTCCCGCGAGAAGCCGTGGTGCACGACCGTGTTGGCCGCCGGCAACGCGGCGTCGGTGGCCCCATGCGGCAGGAAGTCAAGGATAACGAAGACGCCGCCGGGCCGCAGTCGCTCGACAATGCGGCGGGCCGAGAGCTCTGGGTCGGCGAAGTGGTGGAACCCGAGGCCGACGCCGGCGACGTCGAAGTCGTGGAACCGACCGTCGGCGTCAGATGAGGCAGAGAAGGCCGACGGATCCGGATCGGACGGGTCCGTGAGGTCGCCTTGGTAAGCGTGCATCTCGTCGGTGCTGAGGCCCTGTGTTTGAAGAGCGGAGGAATGGGGATGTCAGGTTTTCCGTCACTTTCCTTTTGCGAACAACTTGCGAAAAACTTGCGCATAGTTTCCTCTGGTGCTTGGTCACGCAATGGCATCGACCCCGTGCCTGCTGTGACCCGTCTGTCACGGCCGAGGGAGGGTCCGAGACCTGTAGTTGACAAACAAGGTGGGATGGGACGGTGAGATGGGGGGATGGGGAAGAAGCAAAGGAGCGTAACCATGTCGATCTCAGGGCGGGGGTTCCAAGGTCAGCAGGGCTGAGATGAGATCATCGTGAGGTGTAAGAAGATGCTTCGGACGGCTGGACTTCTAAACCACGGTTGCCCCCTCCCCATTTATTCCCTGATTGTCCGCGCAAACAGAGCAGATTGTGAGGCGGACAGTCCGATCTTGCGTAGCCTAAAAAGCTCTTTTCCCCATTCATGGCACAGATACTGTGACGGTGTGTCCATAGTAAACGTGCGAGCCTGTGAGGGTGCATGTCTGTGATGGGTGTCGCGTGAACAAATCAAGGAGGGATGGGCCAAGCATCGGAGTCAACAGCAACAAGTCTTCTCACCTGGTTCTCGGCCCGCGCGTTGTAAGCTGCCACCATGTTCTCCGAGATGTCAATGCCGACGCAATGCGTCGTGAACTGCGCGAGAGCCTACGCCCACCTCAGTCTGTCAGTCTCGGTCATCTCTCGCCTTCCAATTTTCACGCGCCTGTACGCTTCCGCGCGAAGTAGTGGGGGGGGAAGAGAGAGGGGAGAAGGGGGGGGCACAAAACAGCACTGGTTACACGGAAACGTATGTGTTATGCAAAACAAACAACAAAGGACCGAGAAATCCTATTGACCATCGGAAATACTCGAATGGCCAGCGCTCCAGGCGCAAAAAAAGCGCAAAAGCAGCACGCAAGCAAACAAACAAGCAAACAAACAAATCAAAAAAAAAGAGACCCGGATGAAACTTACTCTCGATATCAAGCCGGTTCCACAGGCGTAGTCGAGGAGTCTCACACGTTTGGTGTCGGCACCCGGCGCCGGCGGCGGTTGCGCAGTTGCAGGACCATCCTCGTCCTCGTCCTCGTCCTCGTCCTCATCAACGACCCAATCCGCGCCGATGAAATCCTTGCGTTTTCGAATCTCCCTCTCGAGCTGCAAGGTTGTCTTTTCGTACTTAGTGTCGTACTCGGCGGCGAGTTTGCTGGGTGAACGATTGTGTCAGCCGGCCTTTTATGTTCAGTCAAGTCCGGCTACATTTCAAAATGAACAAACAGAGACAGATTTGGACCAAAGACATCTTGTAGTTCCATCCAGCCCTCCCCCTTACCTGTGAGGTTTTTCCAGGGGGGGTAGATAGATACATGGAAGACAAGCCAGCGATGGAAGAGAGGGGTGTCATGTCAACCTGCAGGAACCCGAGGAAGCGAGAGCGAGCAAATCGCATGTAACTCAGGTTGTACGGTCAAAAGCGCCCTCTCCGTTGTATGGTCGTGAAGAAAATGGATGGGTGCTTGTCTATACGTACTTGAAGTAGGCCTTATTGGCGTTGGCCGTGTGGGCATCACCCATGGTTATCTGGTCGAACTTGCGATTTCGGAGTAGCGTCCGGAAGGGGGTGTAGTGCTGATGTCGGAAGCAGTATTTTCTCCTTCTTATTCTGTCACCCCTCTTCCCCTCTCTTTTACCTTCTGCTGCTCAAGCTTTCGGTCTTTTCGTCTTGTTTTAGCTGCTTGCCTTGTCCCTGACTGGAGAGCAACTTGAATTGATGTTTAAACCCCGGCGTGGCTAGTGCGGGGAAGGGAAAAGAGGGGGGGGGAGAGACCACCTTTTGGACTTGTTGATCGCCGTTGCTTCTCATCAATACAGACAGCCTACCTTGACGTTGCTTTTATGATTTCCTCGCGGGGAGTTTTCGGTCACTTTGTAGGTGGCCGGTAAACTGCCAGCCCAGGTTTAATATTTTGCTCCTCTAACCTGTTATAGAAGGCAGCCACTACCAACTTTGTATGTACGGGAGCGAGATGGCCCGGCCGGAAAGCGGCTGGAGCTTGGCGATCAAAAAATCAAGGGTTCGGACTCGCTCCCGGAATTGGATTTGGACGGAGATGTCCGGGGTACCTATCAAACCGAAGATGTGGGGAGAGGATAAGGAACCGTGTGCGTGATGTGTCACGTGACCCGTCATAATTTGGCTCGATAAGGTAAGCACCTACTGACTAACCTAGGTTGAGTTGGCTATCTACTGTCGAATAAGTACGACCGGCGATAACAGTCCAGGCTATGCGGTGCCGTGCGGAGAATTATATCCAATTCGGGCAGGTTGCAGGAGACGAGACGGCCGTCTTGGATGTGCAGTACCTGAAGCCAGGCGGAGGTGAGACGAAACGTAGGTAGCGCACATCGCGTCGAGCTGAGAGGGGGGTGGAAGAACAAGGCTCTGCTCCCCTTTTCGAGTCGTTGCCTTCCCGCCGTTCACACTCTCGGTGGTAGTGCTGCGGTTGCCTCGCTTCCCCTCCCAGACGCATGAGGCCATGCTGATGATGACATGGCGGACCCTGGGCTTTCTGGTGCGCCCATTATGTGCGTTGCGCTTTGTGGTCACCGAAACGACCCCGCGCGGGATGCGAAGACGCACGCGGGGCCCAAATCAGGTTACAGCCGCGGGGCCGGCAAGAAAAAGGGGGATTGATACCGTCCGAGGTCTCCACTACAGGCGTGACAGGCTGGACGGCAGGTATCATCTCGGTCCTCTAGCCCCGTACTTCCGCGCGCGTGGCTATGGAGTTATGGGAGTCTTGCTTGGCGTGCTGAGTCATAAGCTTAAAAGGAATGGTTGAAATAAATGGGAGTCATTGCCGGCTCGGACGAGCAGTGAGCTATCTTGGTACCTATCTGTATACCATCCCGGGGGTTGCATTACTGCAACGCGAAGACATGTTCGATAAGGACAAGAAAAAGAAATACCTTTCTCGTTATTTTATTTCTACGAAAAGAAAACAACTTACTAGACCTAAGATATAATGATCTTAGAGAATTAATTCCTACCTTCTAAAGATAATAATAATAATAATAATAACATAATACATAGAAATAATATAAGTAGTCTAAAAGACTTAGATTCTCCTTTAAAAAAAGATGATAATAATAATAACTATAATACTAGTAAAACTATATAAGGACTTAATGAAAATACTGTAGTATAATCTAAATTACCTAAAGATCATAATATAGCAAACATACCTATTGTTAAAAGACAATCCCCAACTCAATTAGTTAAAAAAGCAGACATAGAGCTTTGATTAGCCGCAATTCTAGTAAATCAGAAACTAACTAAAAGGTATGAACAAACTCCATCCCCTTCTCACCCTACAANATAATATAAGTAGTCTAAAAGACTTAGATTCTCCTTTAAAAAAAGATGATAATAATAATAACTATAATACTAGTAAAACTATATAAGGACTAGAGTAGTATACTACGCCCTATAATAGACTATTCTAGTATGCTACTAAAAGATCTACTAGTTTAGGTACTTTATACCTAGACTACACTACATATATCCTTTTGTAGGGTGCGCGCAACGCTAACGTCTTGATAGCTAGCCTAACCCCTTATAATTACCCCCCCTTCTAACGTAACGCATCCTAAGTCGCTTAGGCTTATACGTCCGCTAGCGCTGGCTGCCGTGCGCTAGAGACAAAGGTTATGCAAACCCTAAAGGCCCTAGGCACCTAGCGCCACCTGGCTGCTAGCCTACCTGCCTAGTCCCTCTAAGCCTAACGTAGGTTGCACTTGCGTTGCTAAGCTAGCGCTAGCTTAACTCTAAAGGCGCTAACTAACTAGCTACTAACTAAGGGTAGCCCTTTAGCCCTACTCTAGCCCTAGCCTCTACCTATATGTAACGCTACTATAGATTAAACCTATAGGCTTTATACTTAACTAGAAGACTTATAAAGTGCTTAAACAATTATAAGGACTAGGGTAGTATGCTACGCCCTGTAATAGACTATTCTAGTATGCTACCAAAAGATCTACTAGTTTAGGTACTTTATGCCTAGACTACACTATATATATCCTTTTATAGGGTGCGCGCGACGCTAACGTCTTACTAGCTAGCCTAACCTCTTACAAACTAGTACTAGTATAAATAATAATAATAAATCTAAGATAATTATAGAAATTCCTAAGTAAAATAAAAAAGACCTTATAGACTATAAATAGGTAGTAGAATGAGAAAGAGCTTTTATAACTATAGAGGACTACCTAGATATTAAATCTATACTTACTACTATAAATAATAGAGATAATAAAAATAATAGATTTAAAAAGGTAACCTTTATACTATCTATAAGTATACTAAATATACCTTCTACTTCTAAATAAGCTATAGTATCTAATAGTGCTTTAGACTAGATTTAAGCTATAAAAAAAGAGGTATTTAATTTAGAAGACTTAGATACTTAGACTATAACTACCTTACTAGAGGGCGTAAAAGCCTTAGGGGGTAGATAGGTA
>PUHP01000206.1:0-41890 GCA_006783085.1 Colletotrichum shisoi
AAGATCTAAAAGTATTAAAGTATATATATTCCATATCTTTACTATATCTCTAAATGCTAATAAGATATTTCTAGGATGCATACTTAATATATAATAGATGTTACATAGATACCCTAGAAGGGGCTTTAAGATAGTTTAGACATAGGGTAGATAGTACTTTAAGGAAGTATTAATAGCTGTAATCTAAAGTCAACTATCTATTATTTTTATTATAGAATTCTAGTATACTTTATAATAAAATTATATATAACCTAAAATACCTATATTAGCCTTAGCATATAGGTATAGGGAATTCTTTAACCTATACTTAAAAAAAAAATACCTAAATACCTAAATACCTAAATACCTACACCTATAGGTTAGAAAAATACCTAACCTAAATCTATAGGTACCCATGGGTCCCCATGGGTTGGGTATTTTTATGTCTATGGTTAACGGCAGGGCCCTGGTTAGTTGCTCGAGGCTGTCGAGAGGACAGGGGACATGGCGACGTGTTTTGGCGGCGACCACGAGGAGCACCTCGCCAACCTGCTCGTCGTCGTCGTCGTCCTCCTCCTCCTCCTCCTTCTTAACTATGTCGTCTTGCTGGACATCATCACGATGGCGCAGCCGCCGATGTGCCCATGCGACCCGGTCGTGAAGAAAGCCCACAAAAGGGCCGACGCCGCTGCCCTGACCGACTAACACCAGCGGCACGGCCAGGTTGCGTGGCTGGCGGAAACGCGGCGAAGGCCAGGGACGGAGACGCAGGTGTGTTCCCGGAGCGGCGGTGCTGAGAAAGGAGGAAACGAGTCCCTCGGGCGAGTGTTGACCGACTGTGAGAGTGATGGTCATACCTCGTCCTCGTCCTCGTCCTCGTCCTCGTCCTCCTCCCGCTCCCGAGTCTGTCATCCCATCATCAGCAGCCACATCTGGGATGGCTCGGGCGATGGAGTAGAATCTCGGCTCGACATCGGCATCATCATCATAGTCACTCCCGCTTGAAGAGGACGCATCATCATCGTCATCATGATATCCCGGCGAGGAGGAGGAGGAGGAGCCCCGCGGGCAGCAGCGAGAGTGACGGTGATGGTGGTGGTGATGCCACGATGAGCCGTTGGTCTTCTTCCGCTTTCTTGCTGGCGGCCAGACTTGGACTCGATCGCCCGGCTTGAGCGGCAAGTTGGCATCCAGCCTCACAGACACCACGACGCTGCCCTCGTACGCCGTCTGTGACTGAACACGAGCGTCCTGCCACAGCGGACGTCCGCCCAGCCGCGACGCCATGCCCTTCTTCATCTGCATGCTGAGCATGGTCTCGGGGCGCATCTTTGGCGCGTCTGCCGCCGCCGCCGCCGCCGCCGCCGCTGCTGCTGCTGCTGACACCGCGGCCTTGTCCTGGTCGCCGCTCTCGACGCCGCTGCTCGTCGAGTGTCGCCCCGTGTTGAGGCTGACGCCCGTGACGCCGACGGCCTTGACGCGGTGCCGCTCGAGGAACCAGACGTAGGTCTGCAAGAGCCCGTCCCACGCCGCCGAGAGATGCCGGTACTGCGACAGCTCTTCTTCTTCCTCTTCTTCTTCTTCTTCTTCTTCTTCCTCTTCTTCTTTCACTTCTTCTACTTCTTCTACTTCTTCTACTTCTTCTACTTCTTCCCCAGAGGGCAGATACTGATGATAACAGTCTCGCCGCGAACAGCGGCGCGTCGACGCCGCTGTTCCCCAGCTCGCCCGGGGTCACGGGGCGGCCCATGGCGGGATACGACTTGATCCAGACGACGGGGTCAAAGTGCGCCGTGTCGCGCGGCGTCATGGCCTCGAACACGTCGGCGCACTCGACGATGCGCGCCGCCACGCTCTCGAGGCAGTGTGCCACCAGACCGGGCTGGTCGGCCAGCACGCCGCTCTGCGCGAGCGCCATGGCCGAGAGGGCGGGCGCAAAGATTGCCTCCATCCGGCCCTGGAGCCCCGAGGAGAGGCGCTCCTCGGGGAGGCCAAAGTAGACGCTGGTCAGGCTGAACGAATCATCGCCCACGGCGTTGTTGAGAACGTCATCGGCGGGCACCTATCACGATGGGGCAGCGTTAGCTACATCCTGTCTGTACCTGGAACATCCTGTCTGTACCTGGACCACACAAACCATGTGATGTTTGATAGATGGTAGAGGGAGTAGGAGGAGGCGGAGGAGGAGGAGGAGGAAGAGGAAGAGGAAGAGGAGGAGGAATGTTTCGAGTGTGACTACTCTGCTTACCCGTCCTGTCAGGGGTCTCCCCAACTTGTTGCAAACCCTCTCCCACCGACCGAGGAGATGGACCGGCAATGACGGCTTCTGTGAAGGCCGGCCGTCGCTCTCCCCTTTGCCCTTGTGTTTGCCTCGGTCCTCACCAAACATGTAGGCGTGGGCCAGCGCGCTCAGCACCAGCGCCGCCCGGGCGAGATGACGCTGTTCCAAGTCGTCCCATCTGTCTCTCCCCCCCTCCCCCTCCCCCTCCCCCTCTCCCGCCTCTGACGCACGCCTCTCGTCCAGGGCGTCGACGGCTTGGCGCGCCCGTCCCGCTCGGAGCAACCGTGGCAAACTCTCATGAACCACCTCCCATGCCTCCAGGGATGGTGGCAGGCGTCGTTGGCCCGGGCGTGCCGAGGCGTTGCTGCGACTGACGGCGGCGGTGACGTGCTTTCCGTTATGCGTTTCACCCATTCCTCCCAGGAAGCCCCCGGTGCCGGTAAAGCACCCGTCGAGGCCCGTGCCGAAGCGGAGCGTTCGTGTTCGCGATGCTGCCGCTCCGAGTGAACCCGGGCCCCGGAACCTGACCTCGCCGCCTCGGTAGCTGGTAAGCCTCCGAAAAGGCCGGTTGCCAAGGGGACCTGGGCGAGCAGGAAGCTGGCCTTGGAGATGGGGCAGTCGATGACCGATGGGGATGTTTTGCCTGTGACGTCGTGGTTCTTCTTCACCACCGGAACCTCGGGTGGCGTGACGAGGCCTCCGGTTGGTGTCTGGGGCACATTGTAGAAGATTGATGACGATTGTGGTGAGGTTGGTGGTGGTGGTGATGGTGACGGTGATGGTGAGAGTGATGGTGAGAGTGATGGTGACTCGAGAGTGATGGTGAGAGTGATGGTGAGAGTGATGGTGAGAGTGATGGTGAGAGTGATGGTGAGAGTGATGGTGATAGTGTCCTGTACTTGACCACATCTTGCTGCGGCTTCTTCCACGAGGAGGAAAGGGTGGATAATGTGGGAGTCGGAGACGGAGACGGTGTTGGAGGGCTTTGAAAGGCGGCCATGGTTGTGAAAGGCTCGAGTTATCAACCAGAAAGGCTCAAAGTTATTAAACCAGAAAAGGGGGGAAAGAGTAAAGAAGAAAGAAAACGAATAGTAGGAGATAATGTTGTTGCAAAGAAGAAGAAGAAAAGAAAAAGACAAGTTGAGAGGCGGCAATATAAAAGGGGTTTAGATAGCTATAAAAAAAAAACAAAAAAAAACGGCGATATATACTGGCGTCTTTCTTTAAAGATGGTCACCAGAGCCGGCCAAAGTTCTCAGCTGTGGTTGCAGACCAAAGTAATCCCCTCTTGCCACGTAGCATGTGAGAGAGAGAGAGAGAATTGAAGCCATATTTACTTGACTTGGCTTATATAAGTACACCTGGCCGGCAACTTACAAACGTTACTCCCTGTTTCGCCTTTTTCCACATGTGCCGCCGGTCTGATGTGAAAACGAGGGTGTTTAGTCAGGCCAAACTTGCGTGATACCTCCTCGGAAGCCAGAATCAGTTACTTGCCACACACACCATACATACATACATACATACATAGTATGCCGGCGGCTTGCAGCCTCCTCCCAAGCCGAGGAAATACGAAGCCATAAGCGAGATAAGCGACTTTTCGCATTTCTGTTCCGATTGGGAAATAAGCTGCATTAGATGACATACATTGTAGCTCCCCGATGGGCAAAGGCTTGTATGGTATGTGAACCCAAATTGTCCCGTCACTCCTGTTCCGCTCAACCCCTCCCCCAAACAGAGCAGACTGTGGCTCGGCAGTGCCGGGAATGAGTTGAAACGACGAATCAGCACCTGAAGGGGGCAACGGTGGCAGGACGACTATTCCCAAAACGGGGGTATCCGAGCGAAGTGTCACGTACGTTGGCAAGTGAACCGTTTTTTGGATGAAAGGTCCAGAAAGGTTAAACCATCTTGAACATCACAAACTAAGCCTTGAGATCATCTGACAATACTTCACTTGAGCCACAGACTCCCGCTTGTGTTCCATTCCAAAAACATTATTACTACTCATACCATAGCAAGTCTAAGCGCAAGCAGGCGCCGAGTACAAGAACACGCAAAGGACCGCCTCGTCTCTATTGCCGCGAACCTTGTTGAACGTCCAAACCTTAGGACCGCCTGCAGATATCTTGTCCGGGACCAGAACGCCCGCTCGTCTTCCCTGTCGAGGCCCAAGCCTTGCCGAAATCAGGAAGTAATTCATAGGGAGCCCCTGTGAAGCCGGAACTACTCTTTCTTTCCAAGTCTATAACACTCTTGGCTATCCAATCCGTTACCTAGGGAACCAAGCGACAGAGAAAGAGACAGACAGAGAGACAGACAGAGAGACAGACAGAGAGACAGACAGAGAGAGATAGATAGAGAGAAAAGAAGGAAAGAAAAAAAGAAAAAGAAAAAAAACACTTGTACTCTTCAGTCTCACCATGCCTCTTACCGCAGAACTACAAATCGCCCGTCTCCGGTCTCTTCTGGACATCCTTACCACGTCGACCAACGACCTCATCGCCGAACTCTCCTCCCCGTCTTCGTCCTCCTCCGCCTGTATGTCCAAGGCTGCTAACGGAACCGCGGCAAACCACGGAGATGTTCGCGTCCCGGCGGACCCCGAGACGGAGGAGGCCCGCAAGCGCGTCATCGCCGCGACGGCCTCCCTCGAGGCGGCCGTCTTCACGCCCCAGTGGCGCCTCGGCCACCTGGCACACAGCTACTTCGTGTCCCGCGCGCTGCACATGGTCGTCGAGTGGGAGATCCCCCGTCTGCTGGCGACCAACGGGCCCACGGGCCTCGACGCCCTCGCCGCCGCGACGGGCGTCGTCGACACGCGCAAGCTGGGGCTCGTGATGCGGACGCTGTGCGCGCACCACGTCTTCGCCGAGACGGCCCTCGACGTCTTCGTCAACGACGAGGCGTCTGCCGCCCTCGCGACCGACGAGCGCCTCGCCAACTCGGTGCGCTACGCCTCCTTTCTCTTCCCCACGGCCGACGTGCTGCCGGGACTCCTCAAGGACCCGGCCCTCTGCGCCAGCTACGCATCGCGAGACTCGGCCTTCGCCAGGAGCATCGGAAAAGGCATGGGCCAGTTCGAGTACCTAAACGCGCACCCGGAGTGGCGCGACTGCTTCAACTTGTGGCTCGCCTCGCCGGGCGAGTACCTACACGGGCTGACCGACGTGGGCGGCTACCCCTGGGAATCCACCCTCCGGAACGGCGCCGTGGTCGTCGACGTCGGCGGCGGGCTCGGCAGCTCGATCCAGGCCCTGCGGACCAACTTCCCCGACCGCCGCGGCCGCGAAGACTTCGTCGGCATCGTCCAGGACCAGCCCGGCATGAATCATGATCGAGCACGCCACCGCCCACTGGCAAAAGACGGACCCGGAGGCGTTGGCCACGGGAGCAGTCAAGCTCACCGCGCACGACTTCTTCCAAGAGAACCCCGTCAAGGACGCCGACGTCTACTGGTTCCGGTCCGTCATCGTCGACTGGCAGGACGACGACCTGACCAAGATGTTCACGCACATCAGGAACGCCATGGCGCCCGGGAAGTCTCGCCTACTGATCGGCGAGTACATCACGCACCCGACGTGCGGCGACGACATGCTGCCCAACGCGCCGTCGCCGCTGCTCAGGAACTACGGCGAGTTCCAGGCCATGGGGCTCATCTCGGGATTCATCCTGACCGTCAGCCCCAACGGCGTTCAGCGGACCATCCAGGACCTGGGCAAGGTGGTGGAGGCGGCTGGCCTGAAGATTGTCAAGGTTTGGATATGCCGCGGCCTGGGGCATGTGATTGAGTGTCGGTTGAAGGAGGACGCGTAACTGTTGCGTGAGAGGAGAGCGTTAATAACCAGCTGTCAGAGCAAACTACTATCAGAGATTGTTCAATAAATGTGCTTACCCCTTGCTCCTGTAGCATGATGATATCAATTTGATAGGACTATTCTGTCTGGCAGTGTCACCGCGCAAGTCCCGTCACCATCAGTTTCACTCCGACAAAAGAATGATCGTCTCATCTTTTCTAACAGAGAGTTCCAGTCCCAACGACTTGAGTAACAGGCCCAGAGTGATATAAGGGAGAGGACTAGCTTGCTACCAATGACAATTATATTGAGTTATACTAGATTAGATTCCCAAACGAAACAGAACAAATACGTTGCACCCAAGAATGAACGCGGAATAGATCTCTCGCAGTTGGGGTTAAAACTTGAAACTCAATCAGACTTATTGATGCTCCATGATTAAACCCAGTGTTGAGGACTCGTGGCTGGCTTCTGCATGATGAAGTAGATGTCCTGATCCCCCTCTTCGCCCCCTCTCAAATCCCCCAACCCACTTCCCTGCTTCTCGTCATTCTCTACTTGGTTGCCCAGCGCTTGGACGTCGTCAGCATTGCCTTCGTCGTCGTCGTCGTCGTCCCAGTACCTCCTGCCATTGCCCCCGAGCAACTGTATGCTTCCGTTGGCTGAGGACCGAGGCGGTCCCGATACTCTCATGGTCTGCGAGTCATGCAAGGTGCGGCCGCTCAAGGACGTGTCGGCCCGTTTCTCCTCGGTCCAGGGAAGCTGTGGCGAGGGCTCGCCAGCAGCAGCACCGCCTTGCCCTCCCTTGGCCTTGCCCTTCCCCGTGAGACGGTTCCAGGTCTCTGCAAGAGGGTTCTTACTGCCGCTGCCATCCTGGCCCGAGGATGGCGATGGCGATGATGACGACGGCGATGATGACGACGACGACGACGATGACGATGACGATGACGATGACGATGACGATGACGGTGACGGTGATGATGTACCATCTTCGTCTATTCTTGGCTTGGGCACACGGGTCCAGTACAGAGCAAAGGCAGCCACGGCGTTGAAGAAGACGTACATGGACAGGATGCCGAGGTCGCGCCAGCGGTTGTCGAAACGGACGCGGACGCCGGCCAGCACCTCGTTCGTGTTGCTCGTCGTGCAGTAGCGGCAGTCGGCGGTGGCGGCCGGGTCGGCGAGGTATCCGCCGGCCTGGGCGATGAAGGTCTGCAGGTATCGGCCGCACGTCTGGCCGGGCGGCGGGTCCATGTGCAGGAACTCGTTGTCGGCGCAGTGGATGCCGGCGTTGGCGAGCCCCGTGCCCAGCAGGCCCTCGACGAGGTAGGTGATGGGGTTGACGCGGTACACCCACGTCCAGAAGGTGGGCGGCGTCGCCAGGATGCCGTTGAAGATGAACATGATGACGAAGAAGAGGTTGCCGATGCCGGCGGCCTGGTCGGCGAGGTCCAGGGCGGCGGCGACCATGTGCGCAAAGGTGCTGGCCTGCAGGAAGAAGGCGAGCATGAACAGGAAGGCCAACCCGCCGCGGGAGGCCGTGTCGTTGGTCTCGGCGGCGTTGCGGTAGAGCCCGACGAGGTAGTACCATGCCAGGAACGCCGGCGGGGCCATGAGGGCGTTGTAGAGCATCTCGATGGCCATCTGGCCGGCCATGAAGGCGGCCCACGAGTAGGTGCGCGACGGCTGCTCGCGGCCCTCGTAGAGGGTGCGCTGGGCGACGAAGACGGGCAGGATCTGCAGCATCAGGTTGAAGTGCGTCGTGAGGAACATGAAGATGGCGATGGTCTGGATGGTGATGCCGACCTGCGTGTTGGGCAGGTTGAGCAGCGAGAGGCCGATGAAGAGGGCGGCGCCAAAGGTCAACAGCATCTTTGCGTAGACGTGACTCGGCGTGCGCCAGTAGTGAAGGGCCACACGCCTCGTCACCTCGTAGAGCTGTTTGCAGAAGGGAGCGGCGAAAGGGGGATCCTGGTCCTGTTGCGCCGTCATCGACGACGCCGTCCTCTTCCGCCTCGCCCTCCCGCCGCCGCCTTCTTCCCTGAGTCGGACCAGGTGAGCCTTGACGCTGCTGTACTCGGGGCTCTGCCGCCAGATGCCGGGCCAGTCGAGGCTCCCTTTCTGCTTGGCGCCGGCCCGGACTTGTTCGAGAATGTACTCGGCCGGGTTCTTCCCCTTTGCTGGCCGCGGGCCGCCGTTGCGGATGAAGTAGTCGACAAGGACGTTTGCGTTGCGTCCGATCTGGCCAAAGTAGACGGTCCGTCCGCCGGGGGCGAGTAGGAGAAGCCTGTCGAACCGCTCAAAGAGCTGAATGGGGTGTCAGCGTGGGGTGGCAGTGTTATAGTAGAGGCATAGGTTGAGTATGAGGTTAGGGTGCGGGTAAGAGTGAGACGATGAGTGAGAGCGAGAGCAAGAGGGAGAGTGAGAGGAAGAGTGAGAATGAGGGTGAAAGTGAGAGTGAGAATGAGGGTGAAAGTGAGAGTGAAGATGAGAGGGAGAATGAGAGCGGGGACTTACAACCGCCGATGGCTGATGAATCGTACACAGAATAGCCTGGCCATTCTGCCTCAAGGTCTCAAGCAGGGAGCAGATGGAGAAACTCGTCTGCGAATCCAAGCCCGACGTCGGCCCATCCAAGAACAGAAGCAGGGCAGGACGGGCGGCCAGCTCGACGCCAATGGTCAGCCTCTTGCGCTGTTCGACGTTCAGACCCTCGCCGGGCACGCCGACGACGGCGTCGGCGTACTCTCCCATGCCGAGGATGTCGATGACCTTGTCGACGTAGGCCAACTTCTCCTCGTGGGAGAAGCGGGCGGGCTGGCGGAGGACGGCGCTGAAGGTGAGGGCCTCGCGCACCGTCGACGTGACGAGGTGCTGGTCCTGCTGCTTGACGTAGCCCGTCTTCTGCTGGAAGGAGGCGTCGCGCGGGGCCCCGTCGACGAGCATCTCGCCCGTCACGACGCCGGTCGACAGGCGCGAGGCGAGGGCGTCGAGGAGCGTCGTCTTGCCGGCGCCCGAGACGCCCATGAGCGCAGTGAGCGTCCCCGGCTCGCACCACCCGTCCACGCAGTCCAGGATGCGCTTCGTCTCCTTCTTCTTCTTCTTGAGCTTGACGTCGTAGCAGACGTTGCTCCAGTGGAAGATGGCCGTCTGGCGGTCGATCCCCAGCCCGGACTGATCGTGGCTATGGTTACGGTCATGGCCATGGTCATCCGACCTGCCTCGGTCCTGCGGCCAGTTCCAGGACGTGGTATTAGTGGCGGGAGCAGGAGAAAGAGGAAGAGGAGGAAGAGGCTTGGTGCTGGCAGTGGTACTGTACCCTCCTTCACTCCTAATAGTCGTTGGAGAACCCCCTTCACCAGCGTACATACCGGCAATATCACTCTCCCAATCCTCGCTTTTGTTCGTCTTCAAGACAGGCGCAAGAGTCTTGACGGACAGAGGAGAAGCCATGGGGGTGCTCGTGCTCGTGCTCGGTGTCTCTGTTCTTCCTTTGGTCAGACGGTCCTCGACGTCGTCTCCCCTTGCCCGCCTCGCCGGGACTTTGCCCTTGGGGAAAACGAGCACCTCCCCGTGGCTCTTTTCGCTGCTCACCAGCTCCGTGACGATGAGGTGCAGCACAAGATACACCACCGCGAAGGCGAAGATGATGCCGACGTTCCGCCACCGGTGGCTGTCCAGATAGCCAAAGGCACCGGTGATGTAGGCGCTCCCGTCGACGAAGTCGGCGCCCGGGGCGGCCCCCTGCGCGGCACACACGCGCGTCTGCGGCATCGCCATCGCCGTGCCCGCATCGTAGGCCGGGCCGGACGGAACAAAGACCTTGCAAGGGAACCTGCGCCCGTGGCCAAACTCGTTGATCATGAGGGCCTCGAACCCGTACGCGACGGGGTTGAGCTTGGCGATCCACGCGGCATACGACTTGTAGTACATGGGCGGGACGGCGAAGCCCGTGTACAAGGCCAGCGTGAGCAGCACCGTCGTCGCCGGGGCCATGGCCGTCGCCTGGCTCTTGGCCGCCGAGGCGACGAGGCGGAAGAACAGGCTCAGGGCGAGCGTCACGGCGAACTGGACCAGCACGAAGAAGACAAAGGGGCCGCCCCCCTTGCGCATGTTGCACGTCCAGTAGAAGACGGTGTTGACGGTGACGGCGTTGAGCAGCTTGAACGGCAGGCTCATGGCCAGGTCGGCGATGGCGTCGGCCGAGGCGTGGTAGAGGGCGTAGCGGACATGCTTCTCGACGATGGCCCGCTTGGCGAACAGGGCCGACACCTCGAGGATGCAGACGAAGGCGTTGACCAGCGCGGCCGTGAACAGCAGCGTGCTGCGGGACTTCATGGACTCGGCCGTCTCGGACAGCCGGTAGAAGAGGCTGGCGACGATGACGGTCTGGAAGAGGTTGACGACGAGCATCGTCACCGTCATCTGCGGCGCCACCTTGAGCAGCGCGAGCGAGCGCCACAGGCACAGCGAGACCTGCTGCGGGTACGAGAGGGTGTAGGGCGACTTCCACCGCTGCAGAGACGACTGGTCGCTCTTCTTGCTCGCCAGAAACTCGGCGTAGTGGGTCCGCGGGCCGGAGCCGGAGCCGGGGCCGGAGCCGGTGAGGCCGAAGCTTGCCTCGTACGCGTCCAGCTCCTGGTCAAGTCGGCGGCGGTGTCTGCTCGTCCTCCACGCCTCGGCAAACTCATCCGGCGTATGCGGCATAGACTCGACGTTTCACGGAATCGTAAGGATCATATGCCGCGGTAGCTCGGCCGTGGCTCGCATCAACGCGTAACAAACTCTGTTGGAAATCGTCTGCCTGGGAATCCGAACGTTGGAGAAATGAAGAAGGATACCGAGCAACGGGAAGAGGGAAAACCAAAAGGCCACGGTCTAGAATGACACATGCATGAATCTGGCCGGCAAAGAAAACAAGACAGCACACGACATACCAAAACAGGACAAAACATCAACAGAGCAGCGACTGACTGGATGAAGTGAAACCAAGCCTCCAGTTCCACTGGATCAGCTTTCTGCGCGCCGCACTTCACCTCGGTCCAGATACTCGGCGACGGCATCCTCCGCCTGTCCCAGGCTGTCCACATGCAGCAGCACGCGGTGGTCCGGCCTCACAACGATGCCCTTCCCCCCCTTGATCTCGGGAACCGCGTCATGCCACGCTTCGGACAGGCCAAGGCCCGCCACATCCATGGCCCAGTCGCAGGATGCGAATACGGAGTTGGCGTAGTGCAGCACGATGAACCGATCGTAGGGTACGAGGTCCAAAAGGGACGGTTGCCGGCCACCACCACCACGACGATCAGCGTCATCATTGACATTGTCATCGTCGCCACTGATCGTCCCGTGTGGCAACCTTGACCCGGAGCATGCTCGAGGAACGTATCTCGTCGGGTCGTCGAGAAGGGCCCGCATGCCCGGCGTGTCGTTGTCATTGTCGTCATATACGAATCCGAGCTGGAGGGCCAGCGAGTCAAAGTGTTTGCTCGTCTCCGTCACTGCCTCCGCCGCCGCGGCAGAAACAGTGCGCCGTCGGAGGAATGCATCCATGTCGAGATCCGGCGCTCCCGCTCTCGCTTCCCCGTATTGGACGGCGAGGCCTACCAGCGTGGCGCTGACCGAGTAGAAGGCCGCCTCGCTGGCCTTGGAGTACTCGAGGTTGGCGAGCGCGACGGGCCGGCGCTCGCGGGTGTAGCTGGCGAGGAGGAGATGCGGCGAGCTGCTTTTACCCTTCATCACGGCCGCCAGCTTCCACACCAGGTTGTGTGCGTCGGCGATGCCCGTGTTGAGGCCCAGGCCACCCTGGGGCGGCAAGCTGTGGGCGGCATCCCCTACGAGGAACACGCGGTGGTGCTCCGCGTCGCTGTACGAGCTTGCCACGCTCGGGGCCGTCTCCCAGATGGTACGGAGGACCTCGGAGCACTGCAGACCCGGGAGGCAGGCCTCGACCGGTGGTGGTGGTGGTGGTGGTGGCGCTGCTGCTGCTGCTGCTGATGTTGCTGCTGTTGTTGTGTCGGTTTGCGTCTGCGTCTGCGTCGCCGCAACGAGGCGGGACTGGGTCTACAAGAGGCTCGACCCGTGCCGCAAGAGATTGCGCCTTACTATGTTTTGGTGTGAGTCCGCAGCGTTTGAGACTGTTGGGCATCTCTGGCCTGCGAGCCGAGGGGGTGAACCGACATAAACAGTTGAGCCATTTGCAGGCCGGGTCGGCCCTCGTGGGCGAGTGACCGCACCAGCCTTTGCCCGATACGACTTTCGACGGGTCGACATTGACGGGCCAGCGTGGGTCGATTCCCTCGCCAACGTTGGTCAGGTTAGCGTGTAGACGCCCTCAGCTCGGAGACGAAGAGCCAAAGCCGGCCTCCTCGCCGCCTCGTGTAGCACAAGCAGGCTGAAGTAGTCAAGATATGTGCTACCTATTATGATACCTGCTCCGTCAACTAAGGTTGTAAAAGAGAGGCAGTCCCCACTATATCCACAAGTGTCGGTTGCAGTTATAAGTCAGACTACCCACTTTTCGGCCCCCCCCCCATTTCGGCACCCCATTTACACCAAAAGTACTAGTTTTTACCCTGCCCTTCTAAAACTAACTATAAGAGCTATAAAATAAGTAAAAGTACCTATAAATAGATCTTAACCTAAAGTTTAAGAAAGTACTATATTAAATTAATTAAATATAGTATATACTTAGTAGTATAAGTATAAATATTAATAGTATATTTTATCCCCTCAACGGCGAGAAGGCTCCAAAATGCGGGGAAATCCAATAAAAACAAGCTAAGGTACCGCAAACCCAGCTATTACTACTACTACCTAAGATATCTTAGTGGCTCTTAGGGCTTTAAGTGCCTGAAGCTCTAGTAGCCTTAGTAGTAAGGTTTAGAGGCCTTAGGTGAGTAGATGCAGTGTGGAGAAAAACTGGAGATTGGAGCCTTCTCGCCGTCGATGGGATAGTAAAAAAATAAAAAAGATATCCCCTTAACCGCGAGAAGGCCTCAGACCCACTTTTTCCCCCGCAATACAGTTACATGACTAGAATACATGACGCAACGACATTTATCCCTATGCTATTTTATATGGCTTTACTACTAATTTCAACATTAACGTTAATGCTATAATGTCTACCTACGATTCTAACGCTTTAGATACCTCTAGGGCCTCTGTAAGCTCCGTCTGGAGCTGTATAGAGGTCTAGCCTGCCGATCTTGCCGTTGCCTGTACCCAAAATTGCCTACTAGAGCAGTATAATAATAGTACTGTCTAGCCTAACGAGGCTCCTAACCCCAGGCCTCTAGGTACTTTTGTGCCCTTTAAAGTGCCGGCCTAGGCCCTAGAGATATTAGAGCTGCTAGATACTTTAGTTAACCTATTCCTCTAATTTATACCTTATGCTCTCGTTAAGAAGTAGGTCTAGTAGACAAATAATAGAGTACCTACCAGGCCTTATAGGTAATATAGCTAAATATTTACCTAGAAGAATATAACTATAGAAGAGATTTACCTCTTCTTATTAATTATTATTTATATAGGTTTATACTTAGAATATAAAATTAAGAGATATTAGTCTTCTAGCCTACCTAAAATTAGTTCTATATACATATTTACCTAGTATATATCCTAGGATTAGTTTAAAATACTATACTATTAGCTCTAGATCTTTAACCTAGATAACTTTAAATCTAGTAGACCTCTAGCTCTAGGCTAGGCTAAGGGTAATACCTTAATACCTAATTTATACTAGAAGGTTAATAAATAGTTAGCTTATATCTAAGAAACTAGGGACTCCTTTTATAAGCCTAGCTTTAAGCTTACTGTTAACAAGGCTATAGTCTAATTTACAGGCTAGGCTTAGGAGAAAACAACAATCCTAACAAAGCCAATCCTAACAGGCTTTAAAGTATGGATACTTGCTAAATTAGGGTATTGCTTCTGGTGGCTCTGGTACGTCTATAGGAAGGGCCTATACGGGCTCGTCCTGCAGGACTATACCGCCTGTCCCTCCCGCGCGGCCTGCAAAGGCGACGCAACAGCCCGCGAAGGCAACGCAACGGCCTGCGAAGGCGACGCAACGGCCCGCGAAGGCGACGTAACGGCCCGCGAAGGCGACGCAACGGCCTGCGAAGGCGACGCAACGGCCCGCGAGGCCTGCGAAGGTAACGCAACAGCCTGTAATCTGACTGCTGTTGAGGCGGCCTAGGAGGCCTGCCTGACGCTAACGCAGCGGGTTGTAACAACCCTTATTAGCCTGATCTAGCTAGCGCCTTATTATATCTTTCTAGATAACCTCTTTTCTTCCGTCTAGCTCTTCTAGGCCCTTTAGCAGCTTAGCGTTAGAGCTTCTAGTACCTGCCGCTGAAATAGCAGTATAGACCTAGCCCTTGTTACTAAGAAGAATACTAAAGGCAAGGGTATACTGTAGGGTAAAATCTATACTATTGCTACATCTAATAGGATAGTATGTATCTCTAAACCTCTTTTTTATAGGCTACCCTTACTAAATAGTTTCTATTGCTATAGGTTAACTAATTTAACTAGAAGGATAATACCCTTATACTCTTTCTTACTATAGTATTTTAGGCTTATATAGAGGATAAAGTTATCTATTACTACTACTAGCTAACTAGGGATACTACTACTAAGTAGGCTACCTAGTAGCTTTTTAGCCCTAACGTTATCTAGAAGGACCTACTAGTACTAGAGCTAATTAACTGATACAATTACAGGATAAATAGCGTTAATATAAGTAACTAGATAAGGGCCTATTATTAATAGTACTACCCTATTTGTTAAGGGGGCTAGTAGGCTCTTACCTAGGAGTTTCTCTTACTAGTTATACTTGTAAATAGCTTTATTCTTTAGCACTTAGGTAACCTAGGCTAGACCTCTTTACTAAACTAATACCTATAGTAAGAGACTATTACTACCTAGCTTATTTAACAATTTAAAACATTAGCTAAAGGTTAACTAAGATTAAGGCCTAGAAAGCCTATAGATAAGAGGAATAACATTATTCCCTAGCAGGACTATAAGGAAGGAAGGAGAGGAGGGGCATTACCTTACGCCTACTGTAGTAGGGTAAAAGCACGTAAGCATAGGGCCCTTACTAAGATAAGTAGGAATAGCCTCATTCAGGCGCCACAGAGGAAAAGTCGTTATAGCTGCTTGACTTGTGACGTAGCCCTCTGTAGAGTAGGAAATTGCTAGTACCTCTAGCATAACTAAAAATAGGTGTAAATAGAGGTACTGTACATTTTTAACCCTTAATGGAGTTATTATTGGTGGTTACCCCGCACCTGAGGCCTTCTCGCGGTTGAGGGGATAGTGGAAAAATCTTCTATTAATCCACCTCCACAGCCCAGAATCCGACTGGTTCATACCGATCATCCCGTATCGATGACCCAAGCTGGCAAACTCATCATTGTCGATCCAACTCCATGCCAGCGCGCCAACGACACTGACTCCGTTCAGATGAAACGCCCGGCAACGTCTCGGTTAGGAAGAATTGGTATTACAAGCTCCTCTCGAGACCGTACCGCTGCGCGTCGACCGATTCCACCGTGGCGGCGTACTGGGGAAACCCACGAGACCAGGTGACACGGCGAAATTGTTGGCAAACTTCGTGGTGAGCCTGCGTGTTCCGCCGATAGACGTTGACGTGTATGAGGACGAAGAATGTGAGTCCATTATATCTGGGTAAAGCGAAGTGGATAGCAACGGTCGGCTCGTTGAAAGTAACCCAGTGTGGCAGCCTATCGGCGTACCACGCCTTCTCCTGTTTGGCATCACATACAAAACGACGGGAAACTTGTCCAGGTCGTAGTGATCCAAGGACAAAAGCCATCCAGACTACTCGATGAACCATATCCCTATTGAATGACATGAAGACTCGTGATCCTTACGTCGGGGATGCCCATGCTGCATGAATGGCGAAGCCTTTTGCTATGAGCATGCGAAGTCGCTATTTCTTAAGATACTAGGGAAATAGACATGAACTTCGAAGAAACCAGCTGGGGATGATGGCTACGAACTTCCACACCCTCGTTGACAGGGCGACGAGGAAGGTTTCCCACGCACGATGAGATGGAAAAGCAGGAGGGGCTTTGGAAGTGGAGACTGAGCACGAACTTGTTGATAGTTGATATATATAGGTGAGATGAAGAAAACCCATGAGCCGGGCCGGTATAGGGGACGTTAAGAACGTTGTGAAAATGACCAGCAAGGGAGGTACCAGTCAGGCGTCTACATATGTCTGGTCCTTGTAGCTTTGTGAAGGGGCCATACCCTACCTACGAAGGTAGGCAATGAGTTTGGAAAGGCCATCCATCCATTACACCTCTTCACTTTAGTGCCTGGTCAGCCCTGCTACTTCAACCTTGCCCTACGATGGAGAGGCATCCGGCTCGCGCGTGGATGGCAATGGTCCACAGACCCTCGGACGAAGTTGAAATCAATGACCGCCGATTCCTCGCAGGAGGTGATACATGCGTCTGGGTACGCCAACAACTCACCCTGCCATCACACGGCCCTGCAGAGCATGGCTGGAAACTTATGAATTTGTTGGTTGGGGGGCTGCCCCGCGATTGGTGCGTCTGCTCTAGAATGTACACGTGTTTTCCCGGTCGTCAATTCTTCCTGAGTCGATTTCTTCATGGGTCCGCATCGCCAGCCTTTCTCGCCTGTCACGGTGCCTGTCAGTCCTGCACAATCGGTCGGCTGCATCGAGATCAAACCTACCCGCACAGCACTGGCGCCTCCCAGCTCTCTCTCGAGTCCATCGGGGAACTCTCTCGGGTAGGAAGGCTTGTCAGGGTAGTTGGCGGCAACAACGCCGCAGACGCCGAAGAAGGCGACGACGAAGGCCCCGATCTGGAGCAGACCCTTGCCGGTGCTGGTCCAGGTGTACTCGAAAGGGGAGAACATGCCGAGCAGATCGTGGTCTTCGTGGACGGGCTCGCCGAAGTTGCGGCGCTCCTGCTTGTCCCACCAGTCGCCGTGAGGGTCGCGGAACTGTCTCTTGATGAAGGGAGGGTTGATGTAGCCGCCGTTCTGCGCAGACGAGCGTTAGCCATGGCGTCCGGACCATTCCTCGTCACCTCTTCATCAATTGCGGGCGTGGGCGTCACTGACCATGCCGGGGTCCTCGGCATCGGACAGGGTCGGGTAGTCGGGGTACTTCTCCTCCAAAACCTTCCGGTCGTTGATTTGAGGCGGGAAGAAGGTTCGCTGCTGAACAATGGTAGTTCGTCGGGCGACCTGGGCGGCGCCGCGGATCGTCGAGACCCGTGCGAATCGTTGGGACAGCATCTGCGACGGAGAAGACAGCAGGTCAGTGAAAAAGTCCCGGAAAGATCAATTGATGGTTTCAAGGGAAGGTACCGTGGCCGAATTGGTGGGTTACGATGCAGCCCAATTTGCTTAATCGTGGATGTGATGTCGTCGCAGCCAAGCCGAAAGCTGCATCTGGCGATGATTGCTAGCCAAATCCCTCGATTCTGGTTGGTTGCTCTGGGATAATGTGGCCTGAGGCAGCGAGGCCTCAGCATTCAGTCCGCGTGCCTCTTCTCTTGTCTGTTGGTACGGGGTACGTGCCGGACAGCAATAAGTGGAGCTACCGGCTACCCTCTGGTTCTTGATTCGACCAAGTCCACCACAGCTCTTGGACCTCCTGATCTAAGGGACACTGACTGGGCATTCCAGGTACTTACTTAGCTGTGTACCTAGGTAGAGAGTATCAGCCCAGCAGCGTCACCGTCACCACCCCGTGGCACCAACAGGCCCAAGTTCTCTTTTCGGCTAGCCCAGGCAAGGCCGAAAGCTGCATCTTTTGCAAAAAAATCTATCATCAAACTTTTTGCTGATGAAGCTGGATTCGCACTCCTTTTCCTTCGCAGCCGGCCACCCAGACGTGTCGCCATGGTCAAATTCCAAACTAGAATCTATTGAGCATTGACGACTCCGTAGACGTTAATTTGGATGCTTCAGATGCCTTGTTCGTCGAGATCACGGCCCCATCTCGCCTCCGCCCCCCGTTGCTATTATGAACAAGACCGCGTCGCCCGAGCCCGCGCATGCAACTCCCGACGCCATCGACCCCCGACGCAAAGAACAAACCGCGCCGCCCCTTCAAAATGACACTGATCCGCCTTCATCGCCGCTTGAATCCCTTGGATCCGATGATTTCAGGGATCAACTGACCCCCAACGGCAACGACTTCATCGGCCTCGGCCTGCGCTCTCCTACACCACCATCACCCACACCACTATCGCGATCATCATCATCCTCGTCCCCATCCCCTCCACCTCCCGCTTCCGCTAGCGAAGATGACGACGAACGCCCCCTCAAACGACGTCGCGTGTCAACACCCCCTGCGCCCGGGTCTGCCCAGAAGAAGAAACACATCTCCCCGCCGTGGAAGAAGGTTACTGCCGACGGCCCGACGACTTTCATCGACAACGGTAGACGCAAGTCCGGTCGCATCAACACGATACCCCTCGAGTTCCACCCACCGTCTCACAAACGAATGACACGTGGAGCTCTGAACTCCAGTCCTCCGTCGTCCAAGAACAGGCCAGCATCAACCAACGGTCATGCGACGACACCGGTATCGAATGGAACACCAAAGACTTCAACGCGGAAGCAGTCGGCAACGAAGCCGGCGCCGGCTCCATCCAAAGTGTCTAATCGAAGGTCTACCGCGAATGAGGCCAAATCAACGCCGCGATCGACGCGCAAACGATCCCCTTCCCCCCATACCCAGCCTACAAGACAGTCTGCGCGAACAAGGAGGGGCCGTCGTGGCTCCATCGATGAGACCACGGCTACAGCTTCTCAGGGCAGCCCGAACCGGACACGAATCAAGCTGCGCGTGCGCAATACGGAACTCCCAATCGTTCATCCGGGCCAGGTCGGTAAGAGGCAAAGAATCGGGCCCAGCTTCGAGGAATACTGGGGAAAGGCACAGACGATACCCGTCGAGGAGGGCGGTGTCTTCGTACCGGACGATGGACCAAACTACACGGACGAGATGGCCCGAAAAGAAGCCCAGGTCATCCTGCGTATTGAACAGGAAGTTGAACCCGGTGGCATTCTCTCACAGGAGCGTTGCTCGCTGTTCGTACCCGAGACCGAAGAGGAACCGCCGCGACAGTGGGCTCACGCCGATCATATGATCAAGGCCATGGCCAATTTCCGTAAGCTGATGGTTGCAGAGCAGCAGCGCCACCGGGCCCAAGCCAAGCGAGTTGCTGAAGCTTGCAGAGACGCCTGGCTTCGACGTCAACCCAAATCAGCAGAGGAGCTCGAGGCCGAGGTTAGGCTGGTATGGATCGGTCGATACAGAGTGGTCGTCAAGAGCATGTTTGGCACGTGGGAAAACGTTCGGCATGAGATCAACCGCCGGAGAGTGCAAGAATGGGAAGCGGAGGAACAGCGCCGAGTCAAGGCCGCCCTACAGCAGGCTGTTAACTTGTCGGAGCAGAAGCTGCAAGCGCGTCGGGCGCACGCCGATTCGGACCTGTCTGATGACGAAGACCTCGACGATGATGAAGACCTTGGCGGCCTTGATAGTGACCTCGAACCCCGTCAGGCCATGTCGGTGGATGCGGACGATGACGATTCAGGCAACGACAACGACGACGTCATGTCCTCCTCGGGAGAAGAGGAGGGTGGCGAAGACCCCGCTGGCGATACTGGCGATGCCGGCGATGAAAAGCTCACGCAGGAGCAACTGATGGCCAAATACGCAAACCTGCCGGACCTCCCCCCTGACAAACAGGCCGACAGCAAGCTTACCAACGGCGTGGAATCAGTTACAGATTCCAAAGTCGGCGCCACCAGTGTTGACGACGACGAGGAGGAGGAGGACGACACCAGTGACGAGTCCATCGACATGGACGATGACATGGGGTCCACGGACATGGACGATGACACTGATGAAGGTTCCGATGTTGGCGAAGAGTCTGAAGGGGAAGACGAGGACGAGGCCCCTGGAGGGCTTCTGGGTATGCTCTTTGGAAAGTCCGAGCTAAAAAAGATCAAGAGTGAAGCGCCAACCGATGATGGGCTGGCTGACGACGGCGACACTCCAATTTTGACGACGTCCGCTCCGTCTCCAGGCGCCGAGGCTTCCTGCCATTTTGTTGACGAAGAAGTGGAAGACGATGACGAAGTTTCTCTTATTCAACACCCTGGCGACTTCACCAATGGCAACGAGATGGAGATTGATGACACGACTCACGCAGATGAGGCGGCACCCCTGACTGAGGCCACGAGCGACACGGTCAATCAAGTCTACGAGGTGGAATCCGACAAGCGGACCGTTGCGCCATCAGCACCGCCCCAAGCAGAACAAGGCTTGGTCAATGGCGCGGACAAGAAGACACGCTCGCCCGAGACAGCGGAACCGCCGGCTGTTACGCCGGTGGCAGATGCTCCCATCGTCATCGAAGATGTTGAGATGGAAGATGCTCTGTCAGAGTTAGCAGGTGTGCCCGAGTCTGCTCCCACATCTTCTGCTGCAGCAACCCCGGCAATCCCGACAAAACACGTCAGCCCCGATACAGACATAGTCACCGTTCCGCCCAGTCCGGAGCAGAGCCACTCACCACCTACCTCCGATACGAAGCCCTCGGAGGTGGACACCATGTCTCTGGCCACACCGGGGGTGAAGGATCTTGTCAGTCGGTCAGCCTCACCACACCAGCAGCAAGACCAAAAGACTGCGATCCCGTTTCTTCTCCGTGGAACACTACGAGAATACCAGCACGACGGGCTGGACTGGCTTGCGGGGTTGTATGCGAATAATACAAACGGAATTCTCGCAGATGAGATGGGTCTCGGCAAGACCATCCAGACCATTTCGCTCCTTGCCCACCTCGCCTGTCACCACGAGGTCTGGGGCCCACACCTTGTCATTGTACCGACGAGTGTGATGCTGAATTGGGAGATGGAGTTCAAGAAGTGGTGTCCCGGATTCAAGATTCTGTCCTACTACGGAACGCAGGAAGAGAGAAAGCGAAAACGACAAGGCTGGAACAATGACGACGTGTGGAACGTGTGCATCACATCTTACCAGCTTGTTATTCAAGATCAGCAAGTCTTTAAGCGCCGGCGGTGGCACTATATGATTCTCGACGAAGCTCACAACATCAAGAACTTCAAGTCACAACGCTGGCAGACCCTTCTCGGGTTCAACACCCATTCCCGGCTTCTCCTGACGGGCACCCCGTTGCAGAACAACCTTACTGAGCTGTGGTCGCTTCTGTTCTTTTTGATGCCCGCTGAGAATGGCGTGGGGGGCTTCGCAGATCTACAAGAGTTCCACGACTGGTTTCACAAGCCTGAGTCGCAGATCCTCGAAAACGGCCGCGAGACGATGGACGAGGAAGCCCGTGCCATCATCTCCAAGCTGCACAAGGTTCTGAGACCGTACCTTCTCCGACGACTCAAGGCGGACGTTGAGAAGCAGATGCCAGCAAAGTACGAACACGTGGAATTCTGTCGTCTGTCGAAGCGCCAGCGCGAACTCTACGATGGCTTTTTGGCTCGGACCGATACCCGGGAGACGCTCTCCTCTGGTAACTACCTTTCCATCATCAACTGCCTCATGCAGTTGCGGAAGGTCTGCAACCACCCTGATCTGTTTGTCGATCGGCCCATCATGACATCTTTCAGGATGCAGAAGTCCGTCCCGGCAGAGTATCAGATCACAGACCAGTTCCTGCGGCGGTCTTTACTAGCAGTGGAACCGATGTCCATGGTCAGCCTGGGGGTGCTGAACATGATTCCCACGCAGCATGAGAACATGTCCAACACGACGGCAGAGCGCATTTCACAGCTCAGCTTGCACAGGATGCTCATGGAGTTGCGAGAGTCCCAGAACACTAGGGCACATCTCGCCCGCACAAATCTTGACCCGTCGACTGTCCAGTCAAACATCATGTATCTGGACAGTCTCGCTCGGTGGCGCCGCTTCGAGGAGCTCCAACACAGCGTCTATCTGAACGCCCTCCGCGGTCAGCGTCGTCCAATTTACGGCAAGCGATTGATAGACTTCCTTACTCTCGGGTTGGATACTCGACCTCGAAAGCCCAAGCCCAGGGTCCCCAGTCAGATATTGAACTGGTTCGCAGAGGATTCTGACTTCCTTCGCGCCGTCATCCACACTGCGGATGAGCGAGCCGATTCCATGCAGACGACGATTCAGAAGTTTGCATGCGTCACCCCGACCGTCATCACTCGCGACATGAACGAAGTCGTCTTGGGGAGACAGGCCGCACAAGCATTCACGGATGAAGACCTCAAGCTGTCCGCGCCAGTTCGATGGGCCCCGTTCATACCAAAGCAGTCGCCCAACGACCCGTGGCACGAGTCCCGCATGCGTCTCAGCATCCAGTTTCCGGACAAGAGACTGCTGCAATACGACTGCGGAAAGCTCCAAGCTTTGGACAAGCTTCTTCGCAAGCTCCAGGCCGGTGGCCACCGCGCCTTGATATTCACGCAGATGACCAAGGTGCTGGACATCCTGGAGCAGTTCCTCAACATCCATGGCCACAAGTACCTCCGTCTCGATGGCGCGACAAAGATTGAGCAGCGCCAGATTCTCACGGACCGATTCAACCATGACCCTAGGATTCTTTGCTTCATCCTGTCGACGCGCTCGGGTGGTCTGGGAATCAACCTGACAGGTGCGGACACAGTCATTTTCTACGACCAAGACTGGAACCCGGCCATGGACAAGCAATGCCAGGACCGATGTCATCGTATCGGACAGACTCGAGATGTGCACATCTACCGACTCGTCAGCGAGCACACAATCGAAGCCAACATCTTGCGCAAGGCATCACAGAAGCAGATGCTCGACGACGTCGTCATCCAAGAGGGCAGCTTTACCACGGACTATTTCAACAAGCTTTCGGTGCGTGACGTCCTCGGTACCGAAGGAAACGACCTGGTCGACGATGCCGCCAATGCCGCCATGGATCGCCTCTTGGGGGGAGTCGACAGCGGGCCCTCGAGAAGCGTGGGCGAAGACCTCAAACAGGCCGAAGACCAAGAAGACGTCGAGGCGGTCGAGGCCGCGGAGAAGGAACTGCAGGAAGACGACGCCGAGTTCCAGGAAAAGAGCGGGGCGCCTTCGGGGGCCTCCAGCACACGGCAAGGCACGCCGCGAGACGACACGACCAGCCAGCCGGGCGGTCCCGGCCCTGGCCCTTCCGGGCTGGGACGTTTCTCGGACTCTGCTGCGCCAGACGACATGGCGGCACAAGAGATGGAGCATAACGCGTGGGGCACCCGGATGTATAACATTGACGAGTACATGCTACGGACGATGGCGGAGCAGCTCAAGGGCACGGCTCTAGACCTGCCCAAGGACAAGAAGAAGAGCAAGAAGAAGGGTCGGGACACACGCAAGCGGTAGGCGGGCGCTTCCCACGCCATGATTACCATCCGGCGGGTTATTCCTTTATTTGTTTTTCTTGGTGTAATTATACGGAGGGTTGCGTATGGGGGGAAACATAGGGACGGTCTCGAGTACCTAGGCATGGGTAGACCTTTGCATGCACAATCGAAATGGCGCCTTGGGAGGAACAAGCCATGCGGCATGGAGTTTTGAAAGGGGTTGGGCATGATGACCGACCCCCTTGGGAGCATAGACTTGGGGCGAGAGTATAATAAAGATAAAATAAATCTCCGAGCATCAGTAGTGTTGCCATGAAAAGTTGAGACGGTGGTTGCAGCGTAATGAAGTCTTCTCTTCCCTCTTTTTAGTAACTTGAATTATTACATAGTTTAGTTCAGGGGAGGGAAGGGGAGAGACGGGGGAGGGGAGACTTCATCAAACCGACGCTTCCGAGTGCGCGGCGCCCTTTTTCGCGGCCTCCTCGGCCCACGCGGCGGCCTCCCTCTTCGACTCGCGACTCACATAGCAAAACGTCGCCAGCGTCCACACGCCCGCCCACACGAACGGCAGCGACCAGCCAATGGCGTAGGCGACGTCGCCGTGCAGCGTGAAGATCAAGACGGTGCACAGGACGGCGCAGGCCTCGGCGCCGACGGCCCAGAAGGCGCCGAGGCGGCGCAGCATGGCGCGGAAGACGTGGCTCGCCTCGTAGCGGCGGTCGAGGGCGACGCGGAAGTCGGTGCCGCCGGAGCCGTCGACGGCGCAGACGTCCTCGACGAGGGAGTAGATGCCCGGGCGGAGCTGGGCGCCCTCGGGGATGGAAGAGATGCGGCAGGGGGCGGGGACGCGGAGGGCGCGGCTCACGTCGACGAGGAGGAGCTCGGTGCCGAAGACGTAGAGCATCGTGGTGACGGGCATGGAGAGGAGGCGGATCGGTGGGTGTTCGGGGACGGTGCCGCTGAACAGAATGTAAGCAGCCGTCGTTGTCATCATCGTCGTCGTCGTCGTCGTCGTCGTCGTCGTCGGTGACAGATAAAAGCGATGGGGAGGGATGGGAACGAGGCAATTACTTACACGATGAGCTCGATCATGATGATGATCCAGGCAAAAGAAAAGTTCCAGTGGAACCAGTCGAGGTACCAACGGTGGGCGCCGATGACGCGGCAGGTGCTCCCCTTGCGCCAGAGGCGCCAGAAGCGGACAAAGTACTCGACGATGCTGGCGCCGCCGACGGCGGCGGTGACGATGGAGAAGACGGCGTTGGGCGTGAGCTTCTGCCTCTTCTCGGTCGGGGTGTTCGTGCCGGGCCCGACGCCGTACCAGAGGCCGAAGTAGAGGGCGATGGGCATGGCGATGGAGTCGAAGAGGATGAGAGCCCAGAAGAGGAAGATGGCCATCTTGCGGGTGCGCAGGGTGTAGTTCAGCGGCGGCGGGGTGGGCTGGAAGGCCCGTCTGTCGGGGGTGCCGTGCAGGTCGTCGTCGGCAGTGACGGCGGTAGCGGCTTCGGGAGATGCTTCGTCGGCTGTCCCGGGATGAATAGAGGAACGGGTTGGAGAGCGGGAACTGCGGCGGGTCATGGCCAGGCTGGGACGGCCGAAGGGGCCGTCGTAGCGACGGTCGAAGTCATGGCTTGGGCGGGTGATCCGCTTCGCCGGCGAGTGCGGGGCGGTCGGGTTATGATGCGGTGCTGATTGTGGGCGTCGCCGGTTGGTGTCGAGGCTCTCTGGCAGGCTCTGGGACTTTTCATCCAGGGCGTGATCTTCCCAAGCGCTGGGGGCATCGGAGGAGTTTGTCGGTTGATGTGGTTCTGGGCCGGTGACGACAGGAGCAGAGGCAACCGGCTTTTGGGGCCGGGTTATCTGCAAACTGTGACGGCCAAACGACGTGTGATCATATTTGTGAGTATCATGGCGTCCGTCTCTAGGCTCTCTGGGTTCGGCGGCCCCGGTTGTATGTTTCTCGTCCATGTCGGAGAACGATATACGAGGTAGGTAGGTGCCTTTGGGGTTCAAGGAAAAAGTGACCGGCTGCGAGCAGAAAGAAAGATCAATTCAGGAGAAGCAAGAAGCGTGAGGGTTTTTCCTATGGAAGGTCGATTGGTGTTCATTAACTAGTTGTTAGTCGAGTATCATTCCCAGCAGGTGTAGCAGGGAGGCGTCTCATCGCCAAGGCCCCGACGAGGAGACGATCATGACACTTTGGGGCTTCCAACGGAAAATCGTTAGGCAAGTGTATGTATAGATGGCACTGGCCGGTCAACTGCAAGACAGATAGATTGCGCGCGAGCGAGGGACTGTGGGATATCATGGCATGGGGTACGAGGGAGAGGAGCCACAAGGAGCAGAGGCTCCGCCGAGCATGATGTCAGAATGAATGTGCTGTGGCGAACCCGAGCACTTTTTCGTTGTGTTTCCCCCGGATGTTTGTTACCTATTGAACCGACAGTTCCTTTTTAAGTTCGAGACCTTTTTGAACTAGTTCAAGGGCCCATGTCCGACCAAGTGCAATCAACTGTGGTCGTTTACACGCGGGGAAGTGAGGGTCGCGTGATGATGCTCAGACGTTGGCTGCTTCGCCCTGCTCTCTGCGTGGCGTGTGCCACCAAGTCGATGCGTGGCGCCGCGGGACGAACCCGACAGAAAGGAGAAAACAAAGGAAAAAGAGATGATAGGCGGCGCCCCTGTAAGACAAGCTCCGGCCCAGCCAGTGCTTCCCTCCACAACGTTTTCCTCTGCCGCACTTAAGTTTGCCCGGATCTTCTCCGCTGAGTCATCATCAGCTCCGTCTAAACGGCCACTTGACACAGTAAACGGCACAGTGCCCAGGTAGGTCCCTTCCTAACCTGTCCTGCCTACGGATACTTGTCTGACAACTGCAGCTCCTCACCAAACCATCATCACAGCCATACGCAATCTTTTCCCAATTTTGGCATTCTGGAGAAATACAATACTCCCGATGTGGCACTCACACGAAGCCAATTACAAGAAGGATCTTTCCAAGATCTGTTCAATTTATCAACAGGCTCTTGACACTGGCTCTTGTGCCCGCACCAACACCATCAGCAACTACCAACACAGCTTGATGCAGATAATCGGATAAACTTAACGAGACTCGAGGGGCTGCACTGCCAACTTCCTTCGATAGTAATCCTCTTACTACTAAGAGTCACTCAATCACGTCAAGAATGAACTCAAGTTCAAGGTTGAAAAATACTACTTCAATTGTAGGACAGACTTGCAGCGCAGCTGCTCTGGCAGCTCAGCTGACCCGCCATTCATCCACTATCAGTACAGGTTGCAGAAACAAACACGCTAATAGTCTTCATATAATCATCAAATGCTCCAGGACCAGGTTGAACCACTTCCTCACACACATGCCTCTTGCCTCGGGACAGCTTAGGCGATGACCTCGGCGTGGAACTGCTCTGTGGCGGCAGCAGCGGGTGCGGCAGGCGTGGCGGGGGCAGCAGGGGCGGCGGGGGCGGCGGGAGCGGCCGCACCAGCACCTCCCTCGGAGAGCTTCTGGATGCCGCCGTCCAGGGAGGTGGTGACCTGGTCGACGGACTGCTGGGCGATGCTCTGGCCGATGGCAGGGATCTTGGAGACAACGGCCGTGCTGAAGTCGCCGGCGACGGCCTTCTGCGACTTGAGCTGGTCGACGGCGATGGAGGTGGCGCCAAGCTTGTCGAGCTCAGGCTTCTTGCTGACGAGGTCGTCAACGGCCGTCTGGACGGCCGTCGTCAGGCCACCGGCGGACTGCTGCAGGGTGAGCGCATCGGTGAGGGAGAGCTCCTGGGCGCCCTGGATCTGCGTAGTGCCGTCCTTCAGCTGGGTCTGGACCTTGTTGGAGGCGTCGAGGAGGTTGGCGGCGCTGTTGGGGTCCGCGGCGCTGAGGGCCTGGTGCGTGACGGGTTAGCATCGGCTGCCATTGCCGGTTCTTGGGTTCTCGGGCTTACCTTGACGGCGACATCGAGCTGGCCGAGGGAGTCCTGAACGTTAGTCAGGGCGCCCTGGATGGTCTGGAGTTGACGCTTGCTGTTGAGGGAGGCGGGCAGGGCAATGGCGGAGCCGGCAAGCAGAGCTTGAACGAAGACGTTGGTGAAATGCATTGTGGCGGTTGGTTGAGGTGGTGCTTGAGTAATTGCTTGAGCTGGTGAGTTTATTTGTAGGAGAGGGGATGGAGACGTTGAATGATTATGGAAGATTGCACTTCTTGATGATGCTGACATGGAAGAAGAGCATTTGCCCGACAGAGGACACTCATCGACTTAATATACCCAGCTTGGAGACTTTACGAATGAGGCAAACCGCCTCCTCCTCGACTCCACGAACCATCCTCCATCCGAACCGCTATGTATCACGGCCAGGAGGCGTCGGAAACCGTAAGACTCGTCACCCTGCATCCTCGGCATCCAGACTCACGCGGTGCGCAAAGCCGACAGTCTCCAACAGCCGCCATCACCGAACATAGGCCAGCCATCGCTCCCAAATTGCCGCAATAAGGCAGCAGCGCATCGAGAGCCTCATCCGGCTTGGGGCAGCAGGCCCACGGCCCACGGCGGCGCGAGGACGGACCCTTGAAACTGCGCGCAGACGACAAACCCGTGCGGCGTACGATCTTGCTACTCGAAAAGAACCCATCACGGCTTTCTCTTCTCGTCTTCAGACGAAACAAAACGCCAAGTCACAGACCCCCCTCCCTCCCCGTCCGGAGACGTCAGTTCCTCCCGTGTCAACGCTAGGGCAGGGAGGTGATGTTGAACTTCCACCGTAAGTCTTCATGGATCACCTTTTGGGATCGGAGAGATGACCTCCTCTATTTTTGTCTCTCTGGGCTGTCAATGGACTGTGTGTGTGTGTGTGTACGCCCACTGCGGTGGACGTGTTCGCCACTGCTCGACCCGGACCAGAGACAGACAGTTGTCGCGATCCACGCACGGCACCGTTCGGATGACACTTGGCTTGCTCGGTCTTGAACCCCCGGTATTTGTCAAAATTCCTGACATTGGCTGTGTTCTTGACGCACCAATCGCAATGGACGAAAGGAAATCTGGAAGCCTGGTGTTGACTGTGGTAGCTCAATGCAGCAGACACCAACCATGCATGGCCTCCTACGCCTGCGTCTGCGGTGCTGCTTGTCACCCGTCGCGCTAGCATCTAGATTTCCTCTCTCTCGAACCAACGCGAACAGGCCTAGCTGGGCATGTCAACCTGGTGTCTCCTGGGCTAGTCCGTGGCGCAGGCTCGTGTTGACTTCGGTCCTGCAGAACTTCAAGCATATCCGGCGCGGGGACGCCAGTACCGAGCATCCCGGGGTGTTCCGCCTGCACGTATGTGTCCTGCGTCACCAGCCTCAAGATCCGGGGCAAGCTGCGTAGACCCCCGCCAGGACTCTCACGAAGTGCTACGTGTGTCGCCTGCACGGCAGCCGCTAGTGCGGCAGTCAGTGTCATCGTGCGTCCGGGTGTCGACGCCGCGCAGCTTGCAATCGCCCACGACAACCTCAGACCCCCGTGGCAACGACCGTGGCGAAAGAGAACCACTGCGCCTCGCTCGCCAAGCCCGATCGAAAAATGGGCCGCATTCGGATTCGACTCGGCACGCTCAATGTATTCGGTTCTCATCCGAGACGATGACACAGTTGACAAATGGTTTCTGCCAGATGTCAAATCGCCGCAGACATCATCCACCGAGTCGAGGTCCGTGCCGCGTGTTTCTCCCTCCAAATACAGAGTACAGTCGGACAAGAACACTCTGAACTTCGGGGCCTGTCACCGATCTGATGCCGGATCTGGCTGGTACAGCGATGACGGAGAGACGGACCCCGTCGTCCCGAAGAGGGTAGAGCTGTCGAATCTGTCATCATCACGACGGCGGCCCTGCTCGTGACTTAGGTTTGTCGGATGACTTTGCCTCGGCGAGGTATTAATGGGATTATGAAAAAGGACCAAGTTCCGAGGGCCAAGAGGCGATTCTCGAGGCGTGAGGGGATTCGCGCGAGACTCTTGGCACCTCTCCCTTGATGTTGTGCCCTGATCCCATGTCCGATGTTGTCAAACAATCTGGAGCGCTGGCCTCACCTCCGCCCCTCAATGAACCCTGGCTCGGGCTGTGTCCAGGGTTGCTCAGACCATGTGTTTGCTACGTCCGAATTTGAATTTCTTTGGTCCCTACCCAGGCCTGGATCGTGCCTGTCTTCGTGGGCTCACACACCCGGACCCTGACGATTCCGCGGCGTTCGTTCGTCTTGGGAGCGAGAACCGTCCCACAAATCACCATGCTCCAGTCCGGACCTTCTAGGTTGAAGGTTCTGAGGACAGTCAACTGTCCCAAGCCGAAAATTTCCTATAAGGGTCGCCTGGAACCCCCGTCGTCGGTTCCGGCCCAGTCCGAATGCATCTCTTTCGCATACGGCCCGCTTTGAAGTCGTGGGCCATCGATGGGCGTCTGCGGTCTCTCGGGAGATCGTTCAGCTTGGGGTAGATCACGGTCCGGCAAGAATCCCGGGGCAAGGTTGTTCTTCGATTGAGCTTCGATCCTGGGGCTGTACTCGAAGACAAGAGTTGCTGTTCATCTTGATCATCACGTTTTGAGAACACTGCCACGGGGAATATCCTCATAGCAATGGTTGTTGGATTCGGTGGCTGCCTCGGGCGTTCCTTCAGCAGGAGAATGCCGAACTAGATGGCTTTCCAGAGGGATCTCTCCAGGTCTAGGCCCTTGGCTAACAATGGCTGTCCACTCCCAGCTCCTTTGTCAAGGGCTCGTCTCCAAGAGTGTTGGTTTGCATGTCCACCGTCTCCGCCGACATATTTCGTGATGTAGTCAAGCCTCCCAGGACCCCACAAGCTCTGTTAACAAGCTCTGTTCCCTCTGTTCCCTCTTTTCCCTCTTTTTCCTCCAGACGGACCCCTGGGCCCATGCTTGCTTGGTGGATTAAGCAAAAGGGGTCTATATACGGCGGACCCTGGCTATAGCCTTCGGCCCTTCGTAGTTGGGTTCATCACGACAGGGTACGGACGGATTCAGGCCCGGAAAGTAAGTGACGTAGAGTGGAACTCAGCCGAACAGATACCATTGCGCTTGAGAATATGAGGCTTAGAGTTTGTCTGCTCGCACTCGCAGTCGCAAAGCGCTCTGTGAAGGGTTGCGGCTTTTGCGGTGTCGATCGGATGCCATGCCGGCCCTGTTTGCTTGATATCCCAAAAAGAATGTGCATAATTGCCCTTCTGGGCCATCACGACTACAAAAAGTCCACAAAAAAAAAGGATACCCCTCTCCCCTTGTTATAAATCTCTTCTATCAATTACAATGGTCTTGGCTTGTTCTATGACGGCTGTGAGTGGAGGCTGTATTTCTTTTGGCCTTCTTTATGAATCACCATTGGTTCCACACCTGGTCGTTTTCTGTTTCTTGTCAAGTTCTGTATTCTCTGCCGTGGACTTGTAATAACGCAACGACTCCAGATACTCTGGCCGAAGCGATTCCGGCCTCTCGTCCTCGTTTGCCCAGCCTGTCCATCCCCATAATCTCATCTTCGCTGGCGAGCAGAGTGTCTTTGTGGATATACAGAAGCCTCAGACGCAACAAGTCATAGAGGTCACTAACCTTGCCTCTCCATTCGCCCGCCACGTACAATGAATGGCCCTGACAGCCGAGAAGCAAGAACTCAAGGCCTGCTGCGTGTCTCCGCGGCTCCCTACTGATGAGGTCTGGCTGAAATCGGCCATCGTCCACCGTGGCCGGACGGACACCGGTATACGGACAATCTCTGAAAGTATGGTGCTGGTCAGATGTCTGGCCACTATGCGAACGCGATAACCTGGTCCACGCTCAACTTTCATGGGCCCCAATTAACCGCCTGAGTCATCGGCGAAAACCACCCTTTTTTTTCCCACGAACTTGACCAGCAGTTACTGTCTGCTGTAACACCCTGGTAAACACCGTGGAACTCCAAGCTTCAAGTGTTCCATGTCTAGCCGAGGGTTAGATATAACCCCTATGGCTAACGCTGGGGATGTATAAGATGCTGGGTTGATCGGCTGTTAGGCAGCTTAGGGAATCCTCATCCAACAACAACTGAATTGCCCATAGTATCAAGATGGCTGTTTCTAACCCCTTCCAAACGGGGGGGGTTGGAATTAGCGATCTTGATTCTATGGGCAATTCAGTTGTATCGAGGTTCACCGCCCAGCCGCGGCAGAAGAAAACGATTCCTGGACGGCTATCAACCATATATTGGGCACGCGGTCCATTCAATCTGAGCCGCCGATCAAGACCTTCGGGTCCTTGCGACGCGTCGTTGCTGCCGGATGCCAGGCTAGTACGGCAACAGAAAGAAAGCGCTTCCGCCGCTGGAAAAGACGCCCTCGCTCATAGCAATGCTTCCGAACACGCCACGCGAAGAGCGTATGCTGGTGGAATATGGGCAGCGGGGGGGGGTTCTAGATCTTTCAGTTCGCCAACAGCTACAAGACGCCCCAGTCAGGCGAGCTGCAAAAGCCGAGGTGAGTTGCTGTAGAGCCGTGATAGCGCCGTGATAGCGCCGCGAAGGAATCTTCTTTCTATCCATCAACCTGGACTCACTGAAAATGGGGGGACTTCCTGGTAGAAAATCAGAGTCGGACGAAGATAGGCAACCATACGTGGTTGGGGAAACGCTTCGCATCTTGCTGCCGCCTGGTTGTGGTGTGAAAGTGGTTCGGGTCGCGGGCGTACGAAAGGATGCCCTTGTATCAATAGAAGATGGAAACATGAACATCAAGTGTGGACTCCAATCCAGGAAATGGCTTCGAGTTTTAGCGAGGCCGTGTCATGTCGGATACGACGACATGGTAGATGGCATCTGATTAGCACCGGCACCTACAACCAACAATCCCCCACTCTTGAAACTGGCCAGCAAAGCTTTCTCAATTCGTGCGATCCCCGCTCTCAAAGGGGACACAATGAGCCCTCTAAAGTAAACAAGGAACCCAGAAAGGCTTACCGACGCTCCAACTTCTCCAGCTGCACCTGGGCTTACCTGGGGGTAGAGAAACTCGGGCTTGTGGATACGCGAAAAGGATGCGTAGTTATCCGTACAAGCCTTCGATACAGCCACAAAGGGGCCATCGATTTTGGGATTTCAACTTTACATATGACAGGGTGCAGGACTTTGGCTTTTAGATATGACATTACTATAAAACAATAAGTATCTCCCTCCCGGGTATAATAACCACTTATTCTCGTACTCGGCACACACCTGGTTTCCCTCCGTAATTAGACTAGATAAACTAAATTACAAGGAACGCCAACATTTCCAGCGAAAATGACACTTGTTACCCTCCATCCACTCACAACCTATCTCAAGAACCTAGGAAGGTTGCGTGGAAAAGAATTTTTCTTTTTTTTGTGTGAGACATTCAAATCATGCCTGCAGCAGACCGGATCATTTGCGAATGTTCAAAAGCCTCCACCAACATACCATCGCATCGAAACACGGGAGCGTGAGATTATACTCGGCTCTAGAGGCCGTTGCTAGGCCCGGCGCCGCCCACGTGGCCATGCTCGCCCTCGTGCTGTCCGGGACGGATCTTGGGCTGACCCGGCTCGCGGATGTGCAGGCCCAGGGCGGCCAGGTCGATGTTGCGGTGTCCCCAGAGCAGGAGGAAGCCGAACAAGGGCTTGGCAAGGACGTCCAGAATGCCATAGAAGACGGCCTCCGAGTCGGGGTGAATGATGTTTCCGCCCTCGCTGACGCCCCAGGCGATCGGGTACAGGAACCAGAGGAAGATGGTCAGCACGCCGCAGTTGCGGTACGTGGTGCTGACGTTGCCGCCCAGCGCCGCCGCGTGCCGCCGGCCGTCGATGACGAGCGCGTAGACGACGTAAAAGAAGGCGAACATGCCGAACAACCAATAGGCCCACTTGTAGCTCGTGCTCGTGAGGGCGCCGACCAGACCGGTGACGATCATGATCTCGTCCGCGAGCAGGGTCACAAGAACCGTGGGCCAGGGCACGCCGGCGGTCAGGAGAAGGTCGAGCAGCAAAAGCGGCGTCGTAATGAACCAGTCTATATATCGCACGTAGAAGATCTCGCGGGTGCCGGCGCCGCCGGGGCCGAGAATGTCGTTGCGGCGCGGGAACTCGACCTGGATGGGCACGCGGCCGAGGCCGGCGCCCATGGAAAAGTACGCTATGCAAGCGACGAAGGTGATGGAGGCCGTGATGTAGTGGAAGAGACGGTGCGACTCGCGCTTGCCGAAGGCCATGCCCATGAAAACGAGGGTCGAGCCGGCCATAATGGCGCAGACGGCAAAGTACCAGTCCGAGGCCCGCGTCGAGATGCCCAGGTCGGCCTGCTGGCCGACTTGGGCGTTGGTGTTGAGGGCTTGATTGCCGGACATTCTGATGATGTTCTTTTACGCGGCTCGGTCGAGTGTTTCGAAGCTGGTGGAAGCTCGAACAACGGTTGGGTGTCGAGGACAGCGATGGGATGTTGTCCGATCCTTGATGACTGACCGTGACTACTGAGTGTAGCCACAAAGGGATCGGGGAGGGGAGGAGATGAGTTGGGGAGCCCTGATACTTGCAATATATCCCAACTCTCGTCTCTCGACCGGCTCAGGACAGGGGCCCAAGCCAACGCGATTCCAAACGCCCCTGCCGGGTGATCCGCATCTTGCCCCAATGCATGACTCCACGGAACTTGGGAGGCAAGTGGAAAAATTGGCATTTGAGATGGTCATGAACTCCGGATGACGTTTAGATTCGAAACCACGACCAACCATGTGCCTCAGTTGACAGACGAAGGGAGGGGGGCCGACGACCAAAGGCGAGGGAGGGGGCGAGGGAATCGGCAGCAGCTTTTTCGTTTGGACTAAGTTGGCTTTGTGGAGGACCGAAGCCAAACCGCTGACACCCTCTCGCCTGAGACTAGGCCAAACACCAGCCAAGGCATGCACTAACACCTGTAGCCAAAAGCTTAGCTGGCGGCGCGTTCCCTGTCGATCGCCCGGCGTACGTTGACGAAACGTTGGAATCACATCGTTAACGCCCCCAAGGAAAACTTCCTGGCCCGCCTCGCCCTGAAAGCGGGGTCGAGCGAATGAGATGGGCGGCTCCGTTATGAATCCATGACGACGAGAGTAAATCTAGACCTCTCGCCCCGTCTGTAGAGGTGCCGGCCGAGTGGAGAAAGATATCCAACCACGGTCCAGGTGTGTATGGAAAACTTGGGCGGCAAAAGCGAAAACGACACCACCTTGGTTGGTTCTTGTTCCCGTCGGTCGCTGTCGAAGCGGGATGATACAATGAGAACGTTGCTTCTGGCGGTTAGGAGTCGATGGACGACTTCGTATCGATGAAGTCACCACTTTCACCCGGCTTTTTGGTGCACCGGATGCCGCCGGGGTGGTATTCCCGGCCCCACATTACCGGGCCTAGCGCCGGCAAATAATTGATGAGGCAGTTGATGTCTGCAGTGCAAACAAACCCAGAACAAAACTTGGCAACACCACCGGCAAGACGACACAAACCGGCCTTTTTTTTTTGGTCCATCCAACGCCCAAACGGCCGGCTAGAAAAGTCTTAGCCTCTTTAGAAGTTGTTACAGACGCAGCAAAAAAAAAAAAAAAAAAAGAGCAAACGCTCGTCGATCGCCAAGCCATGGGCCCGATCTGTGTCTCCCAATTTGCAACCATGATTCCGCCCACCCTTGCTTCAAAACGGGTCTGGTGACCACATGCTGAGCAGCACGGTCACAGTTCGCGCCAATATTGGCGTCCACTTCCTTCAGCCGAACCTGCGCGCCTGAAAGCTTCCGTCCTCGAAGCGGGGAGAGTTGTTCAAAATGTTGCGGCCTATCCTTGCCATCGGATTTCAGATGGCCATCTCCATCGCAGTGGCCTTGGGCCTGGGCAAGACATGCCTCCAACATTTCCCCTCTCATGGATGTCCTAATTCAAACTGCGTCGATGCGAGAAACATGTTGACTGGCTGGTTAACCCCGAACCTCCGAGCGTTGCTTCGTCCCATGTCGTCACTCACCCAACACCAGTCACTGTGCTAGACATGTCACATCCATCGGCGACTTTGCCTACGCATACCTACCTGTACGATGTATGTGAAATCACCTTGACCAAACTATGAGCCAGAGAATACTACTCAGATGGGGCACGTACCCTGTCTTCCGGCAACAGGTTCCGGCATAGCCACGTCGTAGATGCCCCGTAGTATCGACTAGGCAAAGTCGGTAGTCATTGACGTTCCTCTCTTATCTTGTTGGAAAAGGTTGAAGCTCCTGCCCCCTGGTTATGATGGCTGGGAGCAGTATGTAGTGAGGCAAAGTTATCGCGGACTCGGGCATCGTTTACACACAAACAGCAGAAATGGTTATCACCCCTCCTGAAGAAGATGCTGTGGCCGCCGAGACTCGCCATCCGTATGTTTCTGGTCGTCTCCCTACAATTCTCCATTATCAGTACTAACTTATCATCTCCATTTCCACAGCTATCTGTCTGGTAACTTCGCGCCAATCCAGTCGTGTCTACCCTTGACGCCATGCTCACACGAGGGCACGATACCCCCCGATCTCGCGGGAGGCCAGTACGTCCGCAACGGCGGCAATCCCGTGACGAACGACGACCAGAGCCGAGCAGCACACTGGTTCGACGGTGATGGCATGCTGAGCGGTGTTCTGTTCCGCCGCGTGGGCGAGAAGAAGTCCGAAATCCAGCCCGAGTTCGTAAATCAGTACCTCCTGACCGACGTCTACTGCCATGCGAAAAGTAACAAGTACCTGCGCCGACCTGTGGTGCCGAGCATTGCGACGCTCGTAAACCCCGCCGTCAGTGTGGTTCGCATCATGTTCGAGGTCTTCCGCACCGTTCTTCTGGTCATGATCTCCCGTCTCCCAGGGTTTGGTCGTCCGATCAAGAAGATCAGCGTCGCAAACACTAGCGTTCTGTTCCACAACGGACGCGCGCTCGCGACATGCGAAAGCGGTCCGCCATTGAGATTCGTACTGCCGAGCTTGGAGACCATCGGCTGGTTCAACGGGAGAACGGCTGAGAACGAGCCGGGACAGAGCGACGAGAGTGGCTTTGGTGGCACAGGCGTCAAGTCCTTCATGAGAGAGTGGACTACCGCCCACCCCAGAGTCGACCCGGTGACGAAGGAGCTTATCACATTCCACGCAACATTTGTCAAGCCCTTCGTTCGCTGCTCCGTGGTGCCGCCGACATCAAAGTCGACAATCGGTCGCCAGCCCCTCTTCGATGTCCCTGTTCCGGGAGTCGAAGCGCCGAAGATGATGCATGATTTTGGGGTTTCGAGGAACCACACCGTCATCATGGACCTGCCGCTCTCCCTGGATACGATGAACCTGCTCCGCGGGGTTCCCAGTTTGTCATACGACTCGGCCGGCAAGTCGCGCTTCGGGGTTTTCCCACGTTACAAACCGCAAGCCGTTCAATGGTTCGAGACAAACCCGTGCACGATTTTCCACACAGCCAACTGTTGGGACACACCAAATCCACATGCCGAAACCAACGGTTCTCACGTGTCAGTGAACCTCGTCGCATGTCGCCTAACATCGGCAGCCATGGTGTTCAGCGCCGGCAACCTACCGACGCCTGAAGTGAAGCCTGTACCTCCCGAATACGCCGAAGAGGAGCAATGTCGACTGTACTATTACAACTTTCCACTATCGGACATTCCCGGTGTCCAATATAACATCAGACACCAGTGGGCTCTGTCGGCGATTTCACTCGAGTTCCCATCCGTTGCGCCGGCGTACTCGATGCAGGAAGCGCGGTACGTCTACGGATGTTCGACGGGCGAGGCGTCTTACACTGTTGCCCTTGGGAAAGCGGCGAAGATTGATCACCTGGCCAAGTTCGACATCCGAACGCTCATCGCACGAGGCTTGGCCAAACCCCCGCAACCCGTCAAAGGATGTGTCGACACGCGGAGTATTGCCCAGGTTCGGGACAGCAAAGACCCGGAGGACCCAATCAAGCTCTTCCGAATGCCCGATGGATGGTACGCCCAAGAGCCACGTTTTGTACCTCGCGCAGAGTATCGGTCTGAGGACGATGGGTGGTTGTTAACGTATGCGTTCAATGAGGCCCAGCTCGACGAGAGAGGCGAATGCCCCCGAGATGCCGCGAGTGAGCTGTGGATAATCGATGCAACGAATATGAAGGAAATCGTCGCACGGGTGAAACTGCCCCAACGGGTACCATACGGTCTGCATGGCACCTGGTTCGGCGAGAATGAGATTCAGGAACAAAAGCCATTCGAAAGGGTGAGAAGCATGCAGCAGTAATGTTAATGTGCAACATGTACGGCATATATATACAGCCAGACATTGTTTGAGGGCAACCTGGAGAGTTGGTATTCGTCTTTCGGAACATAATCATAATACCATAGTCTGTTCAGTCGGGAAATGAGAATAGGTACTGTCGTTATTTTGCCTTCTGCTGTTGCCGCTGAATGTGGTTCGGGTTCTGTCCGGGTTCGCAGGCCTTGAAACCCTACTGCGAATCGAAGCCAAGGAAGCCTGAGGGAGGCCTAATCTGACGCCCATGTCAGGAACCCAACTTCGTTTCGTGAGACCCAAGTAGGAGAAACATAATGTTTCGGCGACCCCATCCTGTTTGGCTGGAAACGGAGGCCGAGGGGCTTGCTCGGTCCTCGGGCCTGTGATGCATCTCCGCTCCGAGGGACTACTAACAGCTGGCCAATGCAACGGCTCGTCAGGGTCAACAGCGCTAGGTCGCACCATGGAACGACTGGCGGGAGGCGGAAATGTGACGTGTCTATTCTATCAGCGGCGGCAAGCCCAGCAAGCCCAGCAACCCGATGCCACAAGCGTTGCTCCATGGTTCGTCTTGAGTAAGTTAGTCGTGAAGAGGCGATGCGAGCTCAAGGTGTTCGGACGATACGACACGACACGACACGCCGCCGTCTTGGCACCAAAGTCGGTCGCCACCAGAGCGCGCAAGCGGTTGCGCCTACGAAAGAAAAATGAATGTGGCCGGCTTGTCGTGCTCACCATCGTCGACAACCTGCCGATTCGATGGCAGACCGGCCGGGCGGCTGTTCTCCGGGATGTTCGCAGTCGGGCGGGCGGCATGTCATGTCGCCTTACCCATCGGCCTCCTCCCGCCCTCGCTAAAATGCTGTGCCCGCAGCGAACCAAGGGGGAGGGAGGGGGGGGAGGGGGGGCTCGACTCTGCTCGAAGGGAGGATCCAGTCAGTCAATTGAATGTGAATGCTGGACCATGGTTCGCGCCCCTCACCGCTTCGGCTTCCGCTTGCGGGTGGGCAAGGAGGCAAGGCAACTCAACTGGGCACGCTTCGTCGCCCAGAACCCCGGAACCCACACCCTCCCTCCCTTCTCCTCCCGCAGCGGCTTGTGCTGCAAACCCCCCTTCCTCCCCTCATCAATAAGACGTTGAGGCTCACGGGGGGGAAATCGTCAATCCCAACGACGTCCGTTGCCATAGCCGCTGGACGACATTCGTCACGACTTCTTCCGACGGCTGGTTGCGACATGGTGATTGCCCAGACATTTCGAGGGCGCCGAGAGAAACGACCCCACAGGGCAGTGCTGGACGGCGGCGACTATCAGCGAAAGGAGGGATGGGGAGGTTTCGGCGTCCAGATGCCATCATTTGGCCTCCGAGACCGTGAAGGATTGAAAGTATGTGAGTGTGTGTGTGAGTGTGTGTGTGTGAGTGTGAGTGTGAGTGTGTGTGTGTCTTGGCCCTGGACCCCATCTCAGGCCATTGTGTGTGTGATGGATCGGAAGCGTGTGGTAGGTAGCCCGGACCACGGAACACAACATGGCACTTCTCCTTATCCCCGCGTTCTCACGGACGATATCCATTTCTCCTCTTCTTGCCCCAGGTTCCCCGGCATTGCCATGGGCCCATGGTTCGTGTTCGTGCAGCATCCTGAAGTGTCCCTACGTCTCTTCCAACCTCTGGACTCTCGTCCTGTTTCCATTCTCGGCCATTCTCTTTGGAGGGGGGGAATGGTTGGCAAAAGGTTGGCGACATGGGGCACCCCCACACTTGTCATCTCGCGGCAGACAGATCTAAGCTCCGTGGATGGGGCCGTCGGTTGGCGCAAAACTTTAGGGCAATTAAGCTTAGCAAATGCCAAACGGGGCTGCTGCACGCGGTACGGATTCTCGATACGTGGCAGCAATTGCAGGGCGACCGAATCCGCCAGTGTATGTCTGGTCTCAGTGGTCTGTCAGTAGTCTGTCAGTGGGTGTCAGAGAATGGTAACACACTCTCATTGATCACGACTTGATGCTATGAGAGGAGACCATGTCGCTGATGTTTCTGTGTCTTGGGTTTCGTCCTGTCGGTCTTGGCAATGCAGGATAGAGGGGAGGGGAAGATTCCTGCAGGGTAAGTCGATGCGAAGGGAGGGTGGATCAATTGCGGCAGATATCACAGGAGAGCCCTGTTTGATGCTGCTTCGGGTCTCTCTCCTTGGTCGACAAAAGTCACGTTGCTAAGCATTGTGTCAGAGGCACTGTGATACTTTCGTACACGTGTACCTAGGTGCCCAAAGCGGTCACTCTCGAGGTCGCACAGGTACACGACAAAACAAAAACAAAAACCGGTGACGATCCCCAGGCTACTTGTGCTCCACCGGTTTCAGTGTATCTTGAGCTTGCCGAGCGGATGTCACTAAACGGAAAAGCAGCTTTGATGATGCCTGTGGAAGCCCACAGCCAGTTTGAGTGCGGTCTTGGCCATGTTGCGCAATGCGATTCGACGAGAGGGATCGATTTCGGTAAAAAGGGCATCGTGTTATGCCCGCGGTGCATTTCTGGGACGCTGGTACGCGACTTTTTCCGTTTGATATTGCGTCCAACCTGACCGAGGCCAAGACTGCCGCTTGGGTCTGATGGGGGAAAATGGAAACAACGGCGGCAGGACGACGGCGACTGTATGTCAACGTGGAGCATGGCAGCGCTGAGATGTCGCAAACCAGGTTTCCCCGCTTGGTCTCAGGGAAATATAAGAGAGGAGGGTTTTTAGTGTACCTCTGTACATCGTATAACACCTGAGTACATCGAGTGCTCGGATACCGAGGAGGAGAATCACTCAACGGTTAGCAGTCAGATGTCCATCATGCCAGCCTGGTCTTGTCGGGAGGGATGCGCCGTGCTCACCTACCATTCTGGGAGGGCGAGAGTGGGTGCAAGATTGCGCTATTGGCCACCAGGGGTGACGAGGAGGGCCGAAAGTTTAGGTTGTTCAATCCCTTTGGACGTGAGGCATCATCCAGGTGGTAGGCATCCCGTCCAGCCTCCCCAGCCGATGTGATGTCTCCATGCCGGGACTGGATTCTGGTTTGCAGAAAGCATCCGGGTTTGCGTTTCTGCAAGTTGTTGGCGGCGGAGAGGAGATAGATGGATGGAGAGATGACTGACGATGATTAGTTGTCGAGGCAGTTTTGTCGGACCGCAAGCACCCGGAATAAAATCGAGGCGAGGCGAGGCGGTTGCCGATGATGGACGGTCGAAAACCAAGGCACGAGACAGGTCTTGGTATGATGTCGACGTCGGTGTGTGCCTGTCCCCCCGTCCATCAGAGGAGACGGTCCACGTCTATAGGTACCTACTTAGGTAGATGACAGAAGGTGAGAGGGGAAGGTAAGCTTGGCGGGAGACGGCCAGCCTCTCGGTTGACGCATTGCGCAGGGTCCGTAAGACCAGCAATGGCCCGTCTGTGGTCTCTCTCTCGTCTCTCTCCTTGGCCATTGCTTTCTGGGCTGGGATGTGGGGGGATGAATGTCATCTGACGTATCCGTACCGCTCCGAGTAGGGGCTCAACATGGAAAAGTGTACGGATACACGGGTCACAGAACAGTCTTCGAAGAGGGGAGAGAGTACCTAAACTAGCTACCTACCTACCCAAGATAGCGTCAGGTAATTGCTGGAGAAGGAATCCCGCAGATAAGCGGTAATGAATGTGCTTGGCTCTTTCGCCAGGGCCAGCCAGGGCTTTCAAGTTAACCGCACTGAAGTGGAAAGCGCTATCAAGAAATAAGGTGCACCTTCCCTCCCATCGTTGCTTCCTTCTTTCTTCTGGAACGGAACCCCCCCGAAAGTGGCAGGCAGGGCAGCGATAGGCTAGCGCACCACGCCAAGAGCCGCGTGCCATGCGGCCAATCAGATCGATGCGTGCTTGGGGGATCAATCTGGTAAATCATCGAATCAGCAAGTAAGTGCCTTCCTCACCTACCTATGATTACAAGAAATGCCCAGAATGATGCGTGATGGATACAAGCCGAGGCAGCATGCAGTACCTGTATACAGATACATGGTAACACATAGGGAGGAAAAACAACAAGATGACCTCGATGCCCTCTTCATAACTTTACCCCCCCCCATCGTCGGCCACTGAGGTTCAAGTTGTAG